>CAUYSK010054931.1:0-255586 GCA_963575035.1 Avahi laniger | reverse complement strand
CATGGGCAACAGAGTGAGATTGTCTCAAAAAAAAAACCAAAAAAAATCTGTTTTCTTCCTTCAGCGTTCTTTTGGTCTTCTTTGACATGATGGGTTGTTAAGCAGACAGAATTAAAAAATACTGTCAAGCTGTGCAACGATTCACAAATTCTACTTCAAACAGAAACACAGCGCACCGTTGTCAAAAGCTGATAATAGACTCACGTACTCGACCCATAAACTTTCTCCAACCAGCCTGGTGCGATAGTGGTGCTAGTCAGGCAGGGGAAGTTAGAACTAAATCATGAACAAAGCAGCCATCAATTTAGCCCTTATGGCTTACTAATTGAAACTTATTTTATTCTTTGGTATTTTAAATACGTTCATTTCCAAAATAAAATAAAAATATAAAAGATGAACAAAAATGTGTTAATAAAAACAAAAGAATTTGTTCTGTAAAATCTGGATTCAGTCAAAAGGCCACATTTAAGGACCTGGAAGGCCACATGTGGCCTTGAGGCCGCAGGTTCCCCACCCCTGGTCTAAATAGTCATTTAGTCTTTAGATTGTGGTCACATTTATGAAATGGGCATTATCCGCTACCCAAAAGGAAGAATGAACTCATTGGGCATGTTTCCCTAAAATACAGAAATGATTTTCGGTAACTGCCAACTGGAGTCAAAACAAGAGTCTCTGCAATAGATTGTTCCAAAACGCTCATTATTACACCTTTCAGAAGGTAGCATGTATTTTAATTGGTAATTAAGGAAAACCTAATGCATCATGGGACCTGAGATTGGCATTTGGGAACAAGGGCAGATGGAATGCATGAGATAATCACTTATTCTTTTAATCTGGACCCCAGGAATTACACAAGATGTGTGTCAATTACCTTACAAGAACTTGAGTCCTTTAGCAATGTTTTAAACTAAACTATTCACTTGACACATTTATTCTAATTGGTATTAGTTAGAAATTGTTAAAAGTATGAAAATACCAGTGATTTCCTCATTAATATTCAGGGTCTCCTGTAAGGGAGGTAAAACTCAACAGCTGGCTTCTTCGCACCTAGGCTTACAAGAGAATTGTCTGTTTGCTTCACAAGTTATTGATAGTTGTATAGAAGGCCCAATTATAAGACTTAGAATAATGTTTTTTAACTTCAATTGTATTGCCCACCACAGACTGTATAGAGTTTGGTGAAAAGTTGACAAAAATATTTCTTGGTTAAAACTTTCCTCTCCCTCTGCTCTGCTTCTTCGGTTGGGAAGTGGCTACCTTATCCTTTGAACACTGGCTGCACCAAATCTTGACATTTTGACCTGAACCAAAGTAAAAGCTTTTTTGAATGTTGTCTCTAAACCTGTAGATTGGGATGAAGATAATACATACTACACATGGTTATAGTGGGGATTAAATGGGATAAATGATCAGGGAAATGTCAGTCAGACTTAAAATTTAATTTCATTTTTTTCTCATTATATTGGCTAAAATTAAAAAGACGAGGACAAGGCTCTCGAGACTGCATGGAAATAGGAGCTCTCAAACACCATTGCTGGTACTATAAATTGATACAAAAATTTTAAAAGCGTTTTGGCAGTATTTTTCCAATCTGTACCTCTTTCAATCCAACATTTCGTTTCTTGGAATCTATATTACAGAAATCCTCACATGATTAGGTAAGGACAGATGTAAAACAGGTTTATTAAAGCAATTTTTTTAAGAAAAAAAATTGAGCCATTTATACATCCATCACTAATAAAATGGTTAAATATAGTAGAGTAAAACCAAGCTATTGCATTCCATACATCCTTAGGAAAAAACCACACACACACACACACAAACACATGCACACACACACACACGCACACACACACATACACGCACATGCACATACTGATGTCCTGACTTGGAAGATTGTTCAGGATACAGTGCTGAAAGAAAAAGGCTTGTTACAAAATAACACAGAATGATACCTTTTCTGGAGAAAGAGAGAGAGAGAGAGAAGGGGAGGGAGGGAGAAAGAGACAGAGGAAAGGAACGATCTTTTGTATATAGTCTGGAAAACATGCCATAATATCACCAGTAATTAACCTTGTGGAGTGTTATTGAAAGAGGGGTTTCAACTTTTATTGTATGAAATTCTGTAAGATTATTATTGTAAAAATGAATGCATACTAATTTGGTAACAAAAGCATAAGAAGAGCAGGAAAGGAAAAATAAGATAAATATGTGAAAGCACTAGTCACTCAATAATCATTTCTAGATTACCTTGTCCAGCCTAGTACCCCTTTTATTTTTATTCCTCCTTTCTTGTCTACCTCCCTGTCTCTCTTTCCTTCTGATAGTTTATTTTGCTGTTTGTCAACAGTAAATCAGAGCCAGATTACATCTTGACTCTTTAAATTCTTTCAAGTCCCTTTTTCCCTAATAAAAAAGACCAAGGGCTTCAAGGCCAACCATACTCCAGATGATATAACTAGGCTGTGCATAGAAAGATTTTAGAGAAGTAATAAATGAACAAAGGTGAGTGATACAATTTTTTTGTGGGCATCCTGTTAACCACAATGTGTTGTGCATGTTCCTTTTGTATTCCTAGTATTTCACCATGGGTGTAATTTGGAAAAATTCTATCTGCAGTGGAGACTCACTGACTTTTACAACCTTCTCCACATGAGGCAATTCTTTTTATACCACAAGCTTTATGTGGAATTGTCATCCACATCACTCTCCTTTGTTCAATCCACTATTTTAGCCCAAGTAATAAATTGTTATCAAAGATCATATAGATTCTGCAATAAAATCTAGGTATTGCATAATTGTTTGTGTGAAAAAAAACTAATATTCAGTTTTGTCTGATTCACGAACACATTGTGATACACTATTTGGGATGGCAACACATAAATATCTCGAATCTGCTATGTGCCATATTTCAGTCTAGAGTCTAAGTATACAATAGTAAGATTTCTACTCTTTCATCCATTATCCAATGTTCTTTTCTCTTCTTTTGGCAGTCATATCTTGACTTTCCTATGAGAAACATAAACCTACTCTTAGACTATGTATTAGGATAAATCTTTTTTCATACCTGAATCTAGAATAGCAAGAGGCACTGAAGTGGTCTTGGCCAATGGAGACATCACATTTCCCCAGCTGCAGTGACAGTAAGATGAGCCTGGGATCCAACCAAGAAAATCAGTGCTAAACCCAGGATTTCTAAAGGAGTGACAGGAAGGCTCTTTTTGCTTTCTTTTGGGTTTGAACATGAGGGTATTTAAATCTAGAGCTGTCCACGAGCAGATAAGTGCAATTTGAGAGTAAAATCAACATGGAGAGTATGGCAGCAAGATGGAGAGAGCCTGCTCCTTGATAACTACATGAGTCCCGGGATCAAGTCACACCAGAAGCCAATAATGTCTCAGAGTTTTCGATTAATGATTCAATAAATGTCTTTATTTGCTTAAGCAGATTTGAGAGTTCTGTGTATAATCTGAATCCCAAAGGTTTTAATGCAATCCATTATATTGTTAAAAACGGTAGATAGTGCCATAACTTTAAGCATCCGGCCAAGGATTAAAATTAGCTATAAGTTTTTCAAATGCCCTCATTCACAAAAAACCTTAAAAATGCAATGAATTTAGAAAACGTTGAAAGAGTTTTAACTGTTTATCACAAGAATGGAAAAATAAGTACCACATGTACTTGCCATCGAATTGGCACTAACTGATTAACACTAAGGTGCTCACATGGCAGTAATATTCATTGGGTGTTGGGGGGGTGAGGTGGATAAACTCACAACTAATGCATGCAGGGAGCATTATATGGGGGAAGGGCATGTCTCTAGCCCTGGCTTGGGTGAGGCAAAGTCAGAACTTGTAACCAAAATGTTTGTACCCCGATAATATCCTGAAATAATAAATAAATAAATAAATATAAATGTTTGTTTTCTGTATGCAGAAGATGTGTCAAATATCTCTTGGTGGAGATGGGCTCAGAAATTCCTTTATTATCCAGTCAAAGAAACATCCACTGGTTCTTTTTTTTTTTTTTTTTTGAGACAGAGTCTTGCTCTGTTGCCTGGGCTATAGTGCCGTGGCATCAGCCTAGCTCACAGGAACCTCCAACTCCTGGGCTCAAGCGATCCTCCTGCCTCAGCCTCCTGAGTAGCTGGGATTACAGGCATGTGCCACCATGCCCGGCTAATTTTTTCTATATATTTTTAGCTGTCCAAGTAATTTCTTTCTATTTTTCAGTAGAGACGGGGTCTCACTCTTTCTCGGGCTGGTCTCGAACTCCTGAGCTCAATCCACCCGCCTCGGCCTCCCAGAGTGCTAGGATTACAGGCATGAGCCACTGAACCAGGCCTATCGGTTCTTATTGTGACCATAATCTTTGGTAAAAGCAGATAAAGATTGCACATTGCCCTGATAATCTTTATTCTGATGTCATCGGAAAAGTGGCTCCACTAAGAAGACTAACAATTAGGGATGTGATCAGGTTGCAAAGCTGGAAGTGGTGTTTTCTTCTGACCACAGGCAGAATTTGTCACTGACTCATCTGGAATGTTTGTTTCTATTTTGCACACGTTAAGTGCTTTCATCAAAGTAATCATCATCATTTCAATCAATATAAGATCATATTCATTCAAGACATTGAATACTATCATTGCTTTTTTAGAAGTTATGCCTTGTACTTAAAAAGATAATATACATCCAAGATAATATCAGTAAACTGCACTAATGTAAGAGCCTAATATCTGTACAAGAGTAGAATCAAAAGCTGCATCATATTAATAAGGAAATATTTAACTGTTCAACATTTTGTAATTATGATTTATGAGACTATTTTCAGAATTTAAGAGATGAGACAATTTAAGAAGGAGAACAATTACAACATCATTGTCCTCTAAGGAGAGATGATTTTGAAAGGTATTTGGAGAAGGGAATAAGAGTTAATAAGAACATAATTTCAATAATTTGGGCATTAAATGACTGGGAGACAATCCAATGTACCCACTAAATATTTGGTGGTGCCTAAAGCCACAGATTGTTTAAATAAATTGACAAAATTGAAAAACTTAATCCAAGATATACACCCATCTAGGAGTCTGTGGCAATAAGTTAAATGCTATGGTTGTTCCTGCATGTTTCATAAAATCTTACTCTTTTGAAAATCTCTTTTTTTGTTTTCTTAATTTCAAATTTGGAAGAACTAAACTAGCAACATCATATTAACTTATTTACATGATGAAATATGTAGATGTAGTGTAATTTTTGCAGATTGGAGAACTGGAGAATATTGATTGAAGAAGGCCTAATATTTGAAACTTAAGTCATGAAGTTATTTTTGAAATAAACTTTCCTAATTATTCTTTATTAAAAGAGCTTAAATTCCTTTATTATAAATGCCTTACATATTTTTATAGAGAGTATATGTATGTATATTTCTGAAAATAAATAAATCTAAAAAGGAAGATAAGGCCAAAGACAATTTAGGGTATAAGCAACAAATATTTATGTGCATATTCTGTCAGACACTTTACTAGCTACTTTGCCATTTAGTTCTTACAATGAGGTAGGTATTAACGTCCCCATTTTAAAGATGAGAAACTGAGGCTGAAGAAGATTTATGCCTAAAGGCTCACAGATAGTAATAGATGATAGAACCAGGAGTCAAACACAAGTCTGTTTAAAGCAAAGTTCATTTTCTAATCTTTTTAATCTGACCTTTCTACTTTCTAATCTTCTGCTGTGCTATACTGCGCATTTCCAGATTCTTGTTGTCAATATTATCCATTTCCTATTCTGCTAGCTCCTTCACCTTCTTACCAATTCTAATTCATATTCTTCAAGGAACTCTAGATAGCACTGGACTCTATTTTTTCATAATATTCCATTCCCTTACATAGTGTCCTGAATGCTAATGTCGGGTAGTAAAGTACAAAAGTAAACCACTGTCAGAATGACTCGTGGAATTCCTACCACTGATAATGCAAGATGAAAACACGTGAGGGAACATATTTGGGAAATCTAATTTCTTTGAAGGAATCTGGAGTCCTTTGAAACTGTGCCAATTGCAAATGCCTTCTCTCACCTCTTGACAGCTGCGACACAGAAAATGAAAATATTTTAGAACTAATGCTAGCTACCTAGCTAAATCTTTGAAGTCCTTACTATGTATCAATCATTAGACTATATGCTTTACCTATATTATCTCATTTAACCTTCATTAAAAATCATACATATTACATATGATTTGGATTCACTTTTAAACATAAGGAAACTGAGCTTAGGCAGATTAAGTAACTTCCTCAGCCTGAACCAGTAAATGGCAGAACAAAAAATATATTTCCACGTGGAACAGGTGTGCAAAAGCGAGGATTGTCCTTCCGTGTTTTGTCTCACTGCAAAGCCCACCTCTTTGTACTGACAGTCACCTTGAGGTATGGACATTTAGGAGGTCTTGGATAGCTCCATTTATCTTTTTGACTCAAAATAAAGACGATTTACCTCAAATACTCTGCAATTGTTTAGTTCTTAGCAATTTTCAGTGTCCAAAAAGAAATGACCAAAATAATTGTATTTCCATTTTCTAGAAATATTGTATATTTGAAAAATACTCAGTTCTTAAAGGTTAGATTCCACTTATCATTGTAAAACACCATCACTTTAGCAATTATTTTTAAAGGATATGCATTAAAATGATGTTTCAGTCTGATTTGTGAAAGATTGACATTTTAGAATGTAATAGACATTCCAAAGATGACTTAATTTTAAAATGCCTCATTGAAAAAGGAAAACATTCGAACTAGAAAGGGAAATTTGGCACGTGTGAGTTGTTAGCTGGTAAAAATAGGTGTCTAATTCTGGAGGAATCCATTATTAAGTGCTTCATAGAGAGAAAATAGAAATAAGACAACCCACTACCTTTTGTGTCTGATATTTTGTCATTGCTAATAATGCTAATTTTGATGTAGAAAGTTAGTGTTCAACAATAAACAACAGAAGTTACTTTTTCTCCTTTTCTTACCCTCAGGATTTAATTCTCCAAACTACCACACACACACACACACACACACACACACACACATATACACACACAATAAAGAGAAATTGGAAGAAATGAGACATGCAATTTACATTTGCAGGTCTAGATGGACCTTTCTGTCTGAAACAACTAAGGGCAATGCTGCAGAAGCAAATGCTCTTGCATTCATATATATTCTTTTTAAGATAAAGGCAATTAAAAGTTTTAGAACTTTACATATGCTGTGTAAAATTTTTAAACCCCTTCCTTGCAAAGGAGAACACTGGAAGAGTCCCAAGATTTTCTTTCAAGAAACATCATATTAATATTCTCACATATTTGAGATTTAACATTTCATATTCTTTCCTCTGCACCTTTTATTGTTCCTATTTACAGTGCACCTGAAACACATTGTGTAATTGGCAGAGAGCCCAGATTTTCCGTTTAGGAACAGTTTGATGATTTCACTTTTTCTTCTTCCTTTTTTTTTTTCAAACAGCAGGTGCTCTACATTGTAAACAATGCCAGCCACCATAATATTATTAGCTTTTGAATTTTTATTACATTCTTGCCTCCCTACATATTTTAAACTTCAGTGCAAGGAATTTTTGGCACCAGCTCAGCAAGCTTCTTATTTCATAAGGAAGATAGATTTCAGCGAATAGAGTGCTTCATTGTCATTTATAATTAGAAAGTGTAAGATTTACCTAATCACAAAATCACCCAATATTTTCAGGTTTGTTTCTAATTTTCTAGGCAATACATTCACATCTGTCCCATGCAGAATGCTAATTCTCTTTTGGTTATATTAGTTTCCTAAATTTAACCCTTCCCTCACCCATTATCTAAATATAACTCTCTTTTCGTTTATTTTTAAGGTGAAAGTGATACTAAAGCTAGTTTTTTTTCTTTATCACTTTTAAAATGGCCAAAGCTCATCATAATCGATGCCTTCAATTGAGTTGTTTTAGCAATCAATGTGTGTCACTGCATGATGGATTTGGCTTAGGCAGTCAGCACAGAATAAGGAGATGGTTGAGCTGATACAATTGGCCATGCTTGTTGCCAAATGTAATTTACTACATTCTCAGCAATGGTGACCAAACATTCAGCCACGAAACAATATTTTGCACATAGCAAGTGCTCAATAAGTAGTTACTGAAAAAAGAAAATAAATGAGCAGAAAAAAATTTCCATTGTCCTCAGAAGTTAAAATTTTATTACCTATATACATATATTTATGCAAATTTTGTTTAAAAATGAGTTCAAAAATCAGCTCAAAGTACTCTTGGAAATACTGTTGGAATTAAGCAGTTCAAAATGAATTAGCCAGTAAGTTAATAAAATGCAAGAACTGCTATGTGCAGACTGATAAAAAACAAGAAATTATTTCCAGGCCCAAATCTGGATATTCATGTTATTTTCTGAGATGAATTTTAAGACAACACTTAAGATAAATAATACTTAGTATTTGTCCAAATACAGGTTGTAAGGAAATTTCCATTAGCTAACCAAGGGGTGAAAAATCAAGCTATTTTATTTCTACAGCTAGGATCTTTCCCACTAAACTGTATTCAGAGCTACATTTTTTTTCAGATCACTTCAATAAGTGAAAGCCCAACAGAGAACAGATGCAATATAAGAGCAATAAAGGAAGAAAAAAATTAAAAATCCTTTGTTCTCCCTGCAGTACATCTGTAAATCTATTAGCATTATTTTCTTTTCTTCTCTCTCTTTCTCTCTCCTTTTTTTTTTGTTTTTGCATCCCAAGCCAGATCTCAAGTTCTCTGAAGCAACCCTTAATCAAGCTCCCCAAAGGCCTACGACTGCATGCAGCAATTTCTCCCCTGCTCTCAGCACAGATGTTTCGAGCACATTCCATTACACCTACATGCCATTACAGCTAATGGCTTATTCTGATGAAGAAAGCTGCTTTCTGCTCAGTGCAGCAAAGGGGAAAATTTCCTCCTGTACAGTTCGATCCCTGCAACAATGAAATGTGGGGGCAGGTGGTACAACAGAACTCTCTAATGTTAATTACATACTGTATTACCCCCAAATTTGGCTGGTCATTAATTATGCTAATTTACCTTCCTGAAAATTAGCACCATCATTGTGAACATTTGAGTAGATTATAGCAAAATGTAGTCTATCATAGTTGCTTGTAAACCTGAACCTTTTGAGCCATCCAAAGAAAAGATGACTGTTATTAGGTATAAAAAACTTAAGAAGAAATGGTTTATGACTGTACTTGGTCTCTCTCACAGCAAATGTCCTGATTTTTCAGGAAGATAACATGAAAAGGAAGCAAGTTCTTCAAGTTTTGACTAAAAACCTGTTTTATTAATTTTTTTTTAAATTTCCAAATTTCTAAATATAGCATCAAATTCAAAACCTCAAGGAAAATAAGGCTGGTATACTTTGGACTGAATAAAAATCATAGATATTATTTTAAAGCAAAAAGAGCAGAAGGAAAGTAGAAAATAAAACTTTGCTGGCAGTGTCTAGAGTTTTAATGCTGTGGAGTATAGTGATTTTCTTCTATGCATTTTTCATAGAGCCTTGATGAATAGAGATGCACATTGTCTTCGATAGCTCCTACAGTTATAGATTGTATTTTTTTATTTATTACTCCATAAAAAATTAACGTGTCTCCCCTTCCAACTAAAGCTCAGATTTTACCATATTGATTATAGGCTTAATAAAGTGAGTGAATCAGGTTAGGCTTGTTTTCCATATGAATTAAATAAGTACAATTTCATTTTGGCCTGTTGAAATTGATTGGATTTCAGAAGTAAATAGAATATCTTCTCTATGGAGTGAACAGTCTCTGTTTCCTCTTCAAGGCTGCTGTTTCCTTCTATCCATCTCCAAGAAGCCATCATCATATTAACATAGATGACAATCTGGCAAGGAGGTGCTGATCAAAGATAAATTTCACACTCGCACTTCGCATTTTCTAATTACACCATCTGTGTCAGACTCTTTCGTGGCAGTTCTGCCCAATCTGTCAAATGCTGCGTGCCTGTGGGAATGCAGAGGAGCTGAGAAGATCGTCTTGTCTCCCCCACCCTCCCAGCCGATTCATCACCCCCGATTGGAGCTGGGCAGAGGTATTAGTCTAATTGGGGACTGGAATGAAGAAGGTTCCAGGTTGCATGGGAGATGAGGTGTTTTGGGGATGCAAGACATGAGATTGCAATTTGAATCGTATTCCAGGGCCTGCCCTAGCTTGTCTCAGAGCAGGCTGAGAACAAGCCATGCATGCGATATTAGGATGGGAGGGGCGAAGACAAGAGAACAGTTTTTAAAAGAATCATGAATGAGAAAGTGTCTTCTTTCATTTCTCTCTGTTTCTTTCAGACACATTAAGGATAAATTATTGTGAACAGTCACTGATGGGAAGTGTTCATCCTTTTATTATAATGTTTAAAACATAAGTATAAGGAGTTAAACAGAATGACCCAACCGATAAAGCCAGATCTAATCTAATCAAGGCCGAGTAAATAAATCCAACAGTTCTACCTAAATAACACAAATTAGTTCTTGTGGAATGTACATGATATTCACAATTGGACACAACAGACAGTAACAGGAGCCACTGAAGGCTGATAACCACTTTAACAAAAATATATATATTAAATACATCAAATATATATTAAACTTTCAGATCCACTTTGATCTCTTCTTTTTTAAATTTAAGGTGACAAAGTCCATGAAATACTAAAGAAAAATGAGATGATTGCCCTTTCAAACTAGAGTCGTTGCATATCTAACTATTTCTAGTTATTGATTTCTTTCTGCCACATGTCACTGCCTTTAAGTCATGTTGCAACTGATGCCAAGGGAAGCAAATAAATGTTATAATTCATTTTTAACTCTTTGAGGATGTATACTTGTGTGTTTACCCCTAAAATGATACTGCTATGAAACTAAGGGGAATCTGTCTCTTATTTTTTTTTAATATAACTAATTCTTATAATACAATTTCTGTTGTCCTTGAATATTTTGGAATCATTTTTTACCCTAGTCATTCTCAATTGAAACAGTCCATAGTGCAACAGAAACAGAAAAATGACAGGACTTAGAAAATTTGACTCCAGATCCAGCTCTGTTAATCACTTTTCTGAGTCTCTGTCTCCTATAAACTCCACTCTTCCCACTTCATACATTTGTAGCGTATGTTTGTGAAAGCATGTTGGAGAAAACTAGAAGGTCACATTATTTATGTATTTGTGTACATATACCTTCTCTCAAATTACAAAGTGTTTCAAGTAGCTGTTTGGTTATAGTTGACTGGAGAGATTTCACCCCAAATACACCATTCAATGTCCAGATGCAGAAGAGCTCTTGTGCACTCGTTTTGTCCCACAAGAAATCGACTCTTGAAGGACAAGGACTATGTCTCATTATTCTTCAGCTTGCAAATTGCACATGATCACAAATTTATTATTAAACTTTATTAAATAGTATTGATAAATGGTATTGGTAAATATAATATTCATAAGTGGAGAAAAATACTATTTGAGCCATTGAGTAAACTGAGGCTGATGGTGCTGACATGATTTCAGTTGTAGGGAATGAAACCTCCTCAACCATCTATCTTTCCCTTTAACATTTCCCTGCCTCTGAAAATCAGGATTTGCTGTCCAATATTTATGTCAACTTTGTAGTTTTGCTTGGGCTCTAGAATTTTTCCCTTTAAAGTAACGGACAAGATGACTTTAATGTGGCCTCTTCCTGAAGGACTTCATTGTGAGGGCTTAAGTAGATAAATTTTAACCCTCTGCTTGCAGAAACTATCTTCTTCAGCCACAGTAATAAATTCATGTTAATAGTGACCTTATGTTTGTTTATAGTTTTCTGATTAAGATGCAACATTATTAGTTGCTTTTCTATATCTATCTATAGCTATATTTTTATATATACCAAATGCATGTATGTATCAAATCTCTCTCTCTGACTCCATCATAATATAACTGGAGACTTCAGAGAAAATTCAGGTAAAAGTATTATATATGAACAAGTAAAAACCCAGAGATTGGATATGCTAAGTATACTGTAAAGAAATCTATCCTTTTGCTTGAAGAGTAGAAAGATGAAGAGAAAATTGAAAACAGTATTCAGTTAGGGGAGTCATTGTCCATGTTAAAGTAAAAAAGTGTCCTTCCTTTCAAACGTTCTGATTGCCCTAAGCCTGGACATTTTTGAGGGATCCACTTAGTAAATGCTGTCATTGAAGTACTTAATCACTCCCCTTGCTTAATTCAATTGCGAGGGGGCACTGGTTATTAGCAGAGGCAGATGAATTTTTCTTCTCAAGTATTGCCATGCAACAGTGTCCAGTGTCTAAAATCTGTCTTGCATCTTCTCTGTTCTCATGAATTCCTAGACAACTAGAAATAAAATGGTCATAAATCCTGTGCATTTTTCAGAGAGACTAAATGACTACTTCAGGCATTATTCACAGAATTATGCATTTCTGGAATATTAATTTCTCTCTGTGCTATTTTAAGTAACATTGGTCATAAAATAGGTAAATATATGAGGCCTGTTATGGATAATCTTCAAATTTAAAAGCACTGTTGTACATGATGCTTTTCTTTACTAAACTTGGAATGATAATTTCCCCTCCTTATATATATTACCTGGATCTTTAATAGCTCTAACATATTTACAATATAGTTCTAGGTTTGGAAATACTCATGTGTTTAAAAAAAAGATCTTTGGAGAGCTTGCTGCAGTATTTTATCACAAACAGCTTCCAAACATGCAATGATTTACATATTTTCTAAATCCACAGGTAAAAGTAAGAAAATTGTTGATATTTTGAAGAAGTAAAGTGCACAGAGACTTGGGAAAGTCAAGGACAGTTTCTTAACCATTCACAGTCACCTCCACCACTTAGTGTCTGCCCAGCACTCACTTCCATGTCGTGTTTCCATTAAGCACTAAGAACTAAAAATAAAGTAATTATGTCACAACTATGTAATCCAATCCAAGGAATCATGCATTCTTATTTCAGTAATGCTTCTATGTATAAATATTTCAAGAATAAAGATTACTTTTGGGCTCTCTAGCTCACTAAAACTCAACAACTCAAAGTATAATATTTACCAAAAAGGAAAGTAACATTTTGGACCAGTATTCACAGAGCTGTCTTCTAGATAAGGCATTAAGCATGGGAAAACTCGAGCTTCACCTCCAGCATCCTGGAAACTAAACGGAGAAAAGCCCTACTGCCAATTCTGTTTCGTCTTGATCACTGTCCAATCCCACCTCAGCAGGCTATGTTTCACACCCCATTTACAGCATGCTTGGAGGAGCACCCAAAGATTTGGAAGTAGGCTCAAAGCTTATCTCGACTCTTCAGACATCAGCAGTGTGAAAAACGGGACTTTTTAAAATAACGTTTCCTGTTCTTCTTGCTTCTGGTCAGGCCAAAAATTCCATAGAGACTGTTGTTCTCATGGAATGCTGGCACTTCCTCTTCAAGGCACAGCCAGAATCTGGACTTGCAGATGGACGTGGAAATTGAAACTGATTGGAAAGTTTCAAGTCGGAACCACAAGAATGTTCGGGAAGCACAGTGAACAGGGCTAGAGTTCTCAGGAACACTCAGTGTACGAGCACTGCTTCCCTAATGACATAGTTGAAGTCCAGCCAACCCTCCATGGTTCATTCTCACCACGAGTCTTAACTTCAGAATATATATGATAGCCACAGAGATACACAGTTAGTGATTTCTCATTCCCTCCAATCTTTGGTGGGGGTAAATTAAAAAAATATTCTTTACAATTAAAGATTTTGCTTACCATGAACAAACAAGGTTGACTGGCAAACAGAAAGAATAATAATTGTAAATAAAATGGGATAGAAAATAAAACATAAAAATTTTTCTATGAGGACTGCATTTTTCAAAGAGCTGCTCACTAATAAGTGGATTTAAATCGTAAGTATAGTTTTAGACATTGATAAAATACAGCAAATTAAATGTAGAATTAATGTACTATTAGTTACCTGAAAGGTGCAGGTATAGCTATATAAAATGGTTCCTTTTTATTTTCTGAGGTATTCAACAGATTTCTTATAATCACAGATACGTCTGTTTGAAAATTCTGTTGTTTTATTTTTTATTTCATTGTGTTTATTCTATTGTTTTAAAATTCATTAATTTAGAAGCCAATTGGCTTATGAAAACTTTGGTTAGGAATATCATACAAAATATTTTTAATAGCTCTTTTTATGAAGATTGTTTCTGGGTTTGAGTCAGGTTAAGTTTCCATCATTGGTGTGAACGTGCCACCTGACTAACCCATGCAAGAGCATGATGTTTTAGCGAACCAAAATGTGAGCAAGTATCCTCACTGCCAACGTGAACACAGCGTGGCTCTGTTTGCCCACAGGCTGCAGAAGACTGAAACATTCTATCTTCGAGGAATTCAGCCTAAATAAAAACACACATCATTCTGATTAAAACTTAAAAGTTCAAAGTCTTGGATTTGAGGGGAGAAGACATTTTGCAAGAACCGAGGACAATACTTGAATTATTGTGAAAAGAATTTCAAATCTTTAATTTACATTGAATGTGTGTACTTGGTATCGATGTGTCCTTTACACAGATGATAAACTGTTTAAATTAAAAAATTTGGGGTGGGAGCATTTGAAATTAAGTTTTCCTCTGAATACTAGATCTTGTTTAAGTAAGTATAAAATATTTTTAGAGCTTTTTTAGAAGTAGGGATGTTTTTCCTGAATATTCGAAGTCCACATCATCCAAACTAGACTCTACTCATACCAAAATAGGAGTTCCTCATGACTGTGTAGAGAGAAGGCCACAGAACCTAACAGCCAAGGTACACTCTGTCAGGATATATATCTAAGTGAGCAGAATGTTTGTCACACTCAAGACGGAGACCCACATAAATAAGTCCTCCAAGGATCTAGATCTCAAGATTCCAATCTTGAATCATACCTTTGCCACCTTATGGTAATATAAGGCAACAAGAAGGAGAGTAAAAGACGTGGTTTTGGATTAAGTCACCCTGGGTGTGAACCATGCATCTCCCCCTTATTATCTGTGTAACCTCAGCAAAGTTATTTAGCTTCTCTCTGAGCTTCAGATCCCCATTAAGAAAGTGAGTGTACTAATGCTTAGCTCATAGGCTTGAGTGAAATTTAAGTCAGAGAATATATATATCTACACGCACACATATGCTTACATATATGTAAGAGAGTACATACTAATTAATCCCTAGACATGCTCTGTGATCAGTAAATGCTGGTATAGATCCCCTTTTCTTCCTTTCTTTTGGAATATGAGCCAGAGTATCATACAAGGGCCAAAATGAAAGTGAGCGAGGAAGGGTCATACCTTGTGTAGATTTCTCCCTTAAGGGGCCTTTATAGTAGATATGAAGTATACTCACTATGACTCAGAATTATGGAAAAAGTTACTTTCTCACTTTTAAGACTTCTTTCTGGTCTTGAGCCTTTATTCTTGTTAGTTGTATTGGAGAAGGGTGGAAAGCAGGAGGAATGTTTTGGTGTCATTTGATGTGAGAGGATGGCAAAGTAGGCAGTTACAATCACACCCACTTCTGGTACATTTTTAGTCAATTTGAAATTTTATCTTCCATTAGGGTTGTTTTTCTCTCTGTCTCCTTTTCCCCATTTTTAAACTGGCATCTGGTAAGGATCAGAGTTTTCGTAACTTACCACAACTGGGGACCCAACCTCTGTCCCGCCTCTGTCCTTTGTACCTTGCTGGTATCTGTCCTCTCCTGAAGCACCGTAAGCATCCTTGACTCAACGGTGGAAACACCACAAGAGATGTGAGTCACAGACAATGGGGAAAACTTTAGTCAACTATTTAAAAATATATTCCCATTTTAGCATTTATGTTACGACACTCACCAGCAGTTATAGACAAATCCAGGAGAATGGGTGGGCATGATTCTGCATAAGAAAGAGTGTCACAACCATTGATGTTAAAATATCTTAAGACTTTACCCTTTAAAGAGATATTAGAGAACATTTTCCCCAAACTTCTCTGTAGAAAGACGTATTCTCTTCTGAGAAATACTGAGAACTATGACCTTGCTCAGCAAACTGCTGTTATGGGCAGTAGGTTTGGAAATATGCAGCATGTACCAAAGCAGATGACTTCTTTTCTTTGACAACTTCTCTATCATGGCGTCAAAGATAGACATTTGGATTGTCAAGAGGTGTGAGAGGGGTCAGGCAAGACTCTTATCACTGCAGACCTCTTTAGCCTGCAGAGTAAACAGGGCTCTAACCAGTCAGGAGAACCAGGGAGCTGCCTTCTACCTAGGCAGTCACATGCAGTCTGGCTCAATTTCCAGGATTCATTGCCTCAACCTTTTTCTTTAAGACAACCTCAGATATCCAATCAGCCAAGTGCTAACAGTAAGCTGAGTGGGCAGGCCAATTATGCTCATCATGACAACCATTTAAGACTATTTAGTTAACTATTTTCCCATTTCTTTCCTGTTACCATGCAAAACAGAAAATTTGCATCCATCTCTCATATCTTAGACTTTGTTTTTGGTTACCCTTGCTTTTAATTTTTGGCTTCATTTGTAAATTTCAGTTAAGTTCACCTCTATGGCTTTTCACTTTAGGCAAAAGTAGCTTGGCAAGTACGGTCTGCTTTGGCCAGGCTCTTGGTCTCAATTCCTTGTTCTATCTGCTGCCTGGTATCCCCGGGAGGGTCTCAAGCAAATTAATTCAGGCAACAAATAGTATCAAGTAAATTCTTATCTTTTTTGAAATATATGTAGTACAAGAGAAACAGTAATAATCTTCCAAACCTGAGGATATTTGCCTATTCCACATTATGTTAGTTTTCTTGTTCTAGGTTACCTTTAGGTTTATGTCTTCAGGGAACAATTGGTATGGTTAGGCATGAAAAGGAAAGTTGGGTTAAAACAAAGGCCAAAGGCAAAAAAGAGATAGATTAGACGTAAGTGCCACAGGTGCTCAGGAGTAGAGGAAGAAAGGAGACAGGCTTTGCTCTCTCATAAGCATAGTTGGATGGAACTAACATTTGTGAAATATCTTCTATGTGGCAGATACTGAGCACCGTGCTTATCCATGATGTCATGTTTAATTCTCACAGCAACACTGGGCAATTTGTATTAGTCTTTGTGCTTCTCCTCAAAGGAAACTGAGGTTCAGAGAGATTAAATAGTTTGCCTAAGGTCACACAGTGCCAAGGCAGGGGTTTAAATCTGCCTCTACAGAACAAAACCACTCCTGCCCTTGACTTCCCTCTCACAACTTTGTACCCTGGGAGGAAGATACCCAAAGAGAGAGCCCTGTTGTCCTTATAAAAGTGTATGCTGTTCAAACACTCTCCCATCTTTTTCAGATGGATAATTAAGCCCACTCACACTTATTTTCACTTGGGCCATGTCTCCTTTTATGTAGGGGCAACAAAGCTCAGCACCATGGAATTTATTAAGTGTCCACATCTGCATAACACCTCGCTACCAAAAGGAAAAATAAAAGGCAAGTGAAAATGACAAAGGCCCTGCCCTCTGGAACTTTATAATCAATAACAGATGGCTGAAAGGTATGGAAAAGAAGACTTAGCCCCCAAATAAATACTTAGCAAATGGAGAAATGAGTGGAGACCCAGAATCAAGCTAATTTCATCACAAGATCAGACCCAACTGAATATACAGGATCTCTCTCAGGAAAAATCTTGCCAAGCTTTTGTCACCATGAGGGAGCTAGGGTAGAGGATGGGTGTGATCATTCACACCTGAACAATGAAAATCTTCCCAGACCTTCTCCAAGTACTCATCTGGTATCACAAGTTATCTTAAATCAGTTTGAAGCAAGGGCTTTTCATCAGCTGTCATATTAGTGCATCCTTCAGCTCCTCTGAGTGTTTTGTTTAGCTTTTATGTCACTCTTTGCTGTGCCATTCATTGTATACATGTGCATGTGTTGGGGGTGGGGGAGATGGAAGCCAGGCATTCAGTCATGCAGACAGACCATCTTGATGCACACAGCAATGAAAACGTGACTCAGACATCTATTTCAAAATGACTGTCATTTTTATAACATTTCAAAGTAAAATGAAATTAGGAGTAGAGGAATGGTAAGATGCTTTCCACAATCCTTAAGAAAAAGGCATTTCTTCATATTTCAAAGCCTGGGCTGGCAGTAAACTAGTGTAAATTGCTGACTTGGCTTCTTTCTGTTCAACTTATTAAATAATAACATTCTGTATAAGGAGAGAAAGTTGTGTAATACATAAGGTTATGCATGACATGGATAAAATATATTTAGACTGTATCTGAAGGCCAAAGAGTGTAAAGGGTGGGAGGGGGAATTTTCTGGAGAGTCTTCTATTGTAAATGCATTAAAATCTAAATTAACAATGGAATGATCCTAGCAATGACATCACACAATGACTGTAGAATCTAAAAATAAGAATGGATATTGTCAGAAAATTTTAATATTTTTTTCTTGCACACAGTCCAACAGATTATTAATATTACATACACATACATGATATTCTTATATAGTTGCTTTTTGTAATGGAAATTTCAGTTCCATATAGAACTAGAAATTTAAAGTATTATTTTCTGTCTTCTCAGTAGACTTTTCCTTTTCAGAGATGCATTATTCATTTCTAGTTTATTACTCATAGAGGAAAATATTAATAAAGAAACTGTACCTGTCCAGTTTTGATGTCAAACTTGGCTGAGAAAATCAACTCAGAGCCCAGCTGGTCTAAAAATCTATCACACTTTTACTTTTTTTGGTAGATGTCACCCTGGGCATTGTAAATCGTGTATGTGTACTATATAATTATATTGTCCGTAGATTTATGCAATTCCACTGCATATTTCATTACTTTTTCTTGGTCTACTTATTAAAACTACATTTTACATGTCTGATAATGCAATTCAAATTGTACCAAATATGAAACACTGACATGCAGGCATAGGGAAATGATGCCTGGGCAATTTAACCTGATTCACTGAAGGACAGGAGAATTACCTTTTTATTGTAATGAGCTGCGGAGGGTGGTTCAGGCTGCTTTTTCACATTTGTGATTCTACTATCCACCTTTCTCTCGAAATCTAAAGCCCTTGTCAGTTCATAACGAAAAACTTGGACGCGTTTCCTACCACCATGCTCTCACCCAAAGGAAGGCCGTGGTTAAGGGAAGGAGGGACTGCTTGTTGGTTTACAGGAAATCCGAACACCCACGGGATGCTTTTCAGAATCCAGAGTTCAAAACATAAACATTCCACGTAATTTGTTGTTTCCATATATCATTTGCCTCTTAAAAAAAAAAAAATCCTGAAAAAAAAATTTTTAATGTGTGACTACAGTGACAGAGAGTGGGTGCCAACAGCTCTCTGGATGGCTTTTTATCTCATTCCCTTAGTGAAAACAGTTAACTAGGCACTGGTGAGAGATTCTGTAGCTGCACAACACAAAGCTGGCGCCAACACCAAGTGTGGCATGCCAGATGTGTGAATACATTCTGGAACGCGGCATCAGCAGCTCCGGCAGCTCGCCATAGCCATTAATCTAGAGACCTCTGGGAGTTCTGGGTAGCGCTGTAAAACCTGGCCCCTGCCAAGGCTGCATCAGATAAAGCCATCAATGCATTGTAAAAAAGACACAAAACCTATTTCATGGGCTGCACTGATCAAGCAATTACAATCATTGACTACATTAAGCAAAGAAACAGCGGGGTGCCCTATAAAATTGACTGCCAACTTGAATAATCAATAGACTCCATGTAGAGTAAATTAAATAACTGAAAAACTATTTGGAAAAGCTGAAGTTAAAAAGCCAATCAGTAATCCCTCATCCATGGCAAAACAATCTTGCTTCCAAAAGATCCTTTGGTTAGCTTTAATTTTTATCACTGGGAAATCCCGGGATGGTGAGCTTGGGTGGAGGGAAAATTCTTCCACCTCTTTTATCCTTCTCTTTCATAACTGTACATTTAATTTGAGTGTTATTTATAATCAATCCATGTGCTCTTCCTGTCATATGTAGCTGAGTGCACACCCAAGGCAGGAAGGTTGTGATCGAAAGTCAACATTCTGAAGAGAGGCATTAAGGTTTGGCATGGTTCATGGTTTAACCTGGGGCTGACAGTCATGAGAAGGTTTTTCTTATATAGTTAGAATAATTTGGAATTTGGGGATCTTTAATTATCAAATTTTATATAAAATAAAACCATAAATACAGAGAACAGAGCTATGTAAAGCACTTTTGAGGTTGTTACTGATGTACCTTGACACCACACATTCCCATATAAGTTTTTAGAAGATAGAGCAATCACAACCACATTTCCCATTTTCCTCTCCCTAAGCTGTTTTTGTCTCTATTGGAAGATGTCAAAACATGTTTAAAAAATAAATATTAATTTATATTTCATGTTATTGGTATCATGGAAGGTTTGCATTATTTTGCAAGAAATTGTTTATATTCATTTATATATGCAAACACACACATTTGTTTGTTTGGTTTGGGGCAAGGGAAAATATCATTTCATAAGCAATTTCCCCATTGTATTATTAGAAAACCCAGTGAAAAAAATGATGAAAATGTGAAAATAATTTTTCTTCACAATGAAACAAAAAAACAAGCCATAGTTTGGTGGATTCCTTTGTGATTAAAACATAATGATAATAATTCCTGATCTCAGAAGCTAGCTAGTTGGTAGCAATGTATCTGTTGACAATGATAACATTGGAAAGATTATCAGTACTTACGTATGCTTAACAAAGATATTTTTCCAGCAAAAGAGAAAAAACATATTTGCAACCATTATTTCAGAGACAATACAATTTTCTTTGTCTTCAAGCCTGTTTCTGAAAACAATATATAACAGTAATAATATGAAGACACCTACAGCACTGATGAATACATCATTAAGCAGGCATTATTGTTGCTCCCACTGAATGTAAGATCACCTTGATATTATGAATAATTTGCATATTAACAAAAATAATATAGAGGTGTATTTAATGTGGCATTTGAATTAACTCTTAATGGCATGCAAGTCTTTGGGGCCAGGCTAAGGAATAAATTGCAGGATAAATTTGAAAATAATTCACTAGTTAGGCTTTCTGAACCTAGATATCTACAAAAATTCTTAGAGGTATTATTTTTAACACATTGATGTGTTTTATAGAGCCGCCTACAGTGGAACACAATAAATTAGTTGTCAATAAACAGCTTGTTTTAACAACACTCTGCTTCCTTTCCTATTAAATCTAATAGGGACAACCCCTCTGCAATGCTGTATTTAATGGGCAAACTTTATTTTTTTTTTAAAAACTGCACAAAGAAAAGGAGAAATATGATGAACTAAAAATGATTATGTGTCACAATAAAATTCTCCAACTTGTCTGCTGATGAGATGATAATGTTGCCCATAAAAGCAGAAAGAGCGAAAGTGCTGCTGAGCTCCTGATAAAACGTCTTATTGAAACCTATTGTATTTACTTCTTATTAGATTTGGAACTCAAATAGATCTTGATTGTTGAGAGCTTGGGTATTTAAAAGCTTTAAGATTATCAATTACATTACTCATAATTTCCACATCTGCCTTTCCCGCTGCAATTCAGAGAGAGAGAAAGACTATTATAACAGCCTTCCTGCAACTTGATTACTGGGAGACTCTGTTACAATGTGCACTTGAAATGCTGTTAAGATGTGAACCTAACTGCAATTTTCAGTTTTGTGGAACTACTGCTACACGGATAGCTTTTGGTAATAATTGAAATAAAATGGTAAGAGACCTGCCAAACCATGAGGGACAAAAGGAGGGCCACCTTCAATGCGGACCCCCACAGGGCTGCAAAGCAAACTTTCCTTTTAGAGCTGCATCGGTTTACCTTCCTGCTAAAAATTAGCTTTGTGAGAGCTAATATGCATTTTGACTTAAAGAAAATAATAATTAAAATGGCCATTATGTAATTGAACAGCAGTTTGGTTATGTTTATGCCGGGTAGAAGCGGGGCTATGGTGAGAAAGAGCCTGGAAAATCGCCGATGTCAAAATGTTGCCAAAGCAGCATGATTTTTTCAGAAATACCTTGTTGTTTCTTAACTCCTGATGGAGGGAACACCTTGGGGCTAGTTTTCACAGTCTCCTGAACATTTGCTGTGTTTTCAAGATTCAAGTGCCCTGAGAGAAATAGTTTAAAATAACCAGTTATCTTTCAATAAAGCGGTTCAAAACACAGCACTGTACACATATAAATGTTTATTTTGTCTCATTGGAGCTCACATACCCAAGAAATGGGATGAGAGGGGGTCGACAGATTCATGAAGTGGGAATTATAGGTCTAATTTATGATCGAAATTCTGTATTTGGTTTGGTTGTGGAGATGGTCTTTTAAGTCACAGATTTACACACACACGCTCACACACCACAGAAATATGGAGGTGTTTTCTCAGAAGCAGAAAGACAGCATATTTGAAAGCTACATTGCAAATCTTGGGGAAGAGGCAGGATAAAATGCTAAGGAGATATTTCTCCAGAAATGACTCCTCTTGGGGAAAGATGTGGTCTCTGCAGTTGTGCCTTTTTAGTAATGCTTTTCAATGTATAGATCTCTCTGTCTCTCTTTCTCTCTCTCTCTCTCTGAAGAATCAGTCCTGAGATCACAATCTTAGTAAATCTAAGGCCTTATCAACTAGTCCTGTATATAAAGGAAGGATTTGTTGGTTCTTGACAATTTTTATAGAATCTAGAGCATTTTATTTTTCACTGGCTAAAGGTTTTATTCAACATTTAATCTGTATGCATCTTAAAGCAATTAAACAAATTTAGAAATTAGACCAAAATATTTTGAGTTCTTAATTAAACCCATTTACTGTCAAGAAAGAAAATTTTCCATCCTGTGTGAGCTCTATTTCCTTTTCCCCCTAAGAAAAACATAGTAAGAGAAAATAATTGATGTGGCTTTACCTAGAGGAACAACAGTTTACAGGTCCCATGACAGTATTTACATGTCCAGAAATATATGGAGCACATGTTAGAACTAATCAGGACAAAGTGCAAAACGTTCTCAATAGCTTCTTCACAAAGACAGACTTTGAAATATATTTCTGCACACACAGTTACTGGATTATTCAGAATTATCACAAACAAAAGTAAAAATTACACTGGTAGGAACTAGTTTAGAAAAGTTTTTAGTCACAGAAAAATAGACTCCAGCTTAGGAAAAATTTCAAGTACAAGTGTTGATGTCTAGCAATGAATTTATTAAAAAGAATAAACACATGGTAGCTGTATCATTGTGATGCTAAATTAGAAGAATCTAGTGTAGGTAGATCCAAAATCTCTTTCTCTCCAGCATTTGGGGAAATAATGTACCTGCAGAATTTCTTCATTCTTTCATAAAAATAAAGGCTATCCAGCTCATCTCTGTGATTAACCCGACCCATTTAAAAGTAGAAGACCAGCTTCAGTTTACGCTGTTTTAACTACTCTTGGGCCTTCATTTTCTCTCTTATTTGTCACCCTTTTTCTTACCTCAAGGATGTAGAAAAGAATCTAATGGTTTCAACTCTATGACGTGTGCAGAGTTTGCCTCGTGTTTACAGGAGCTAGTAGTCACATATGAGGGCTAGCAGGACGTGCCTGTAGGGCACAAGCATGGGTCTACCTGGCTCAAGGCCATTTTTAGCAAAACAGATATACGCAGAATGGCTGTAGAAAAGAAGTAGGGAACAGAAAGTGGAAGGGTGTGTCCAGATCAGTGACTGGACCAGTGACTGGACCAGGTGCAGGGTTTACATCCTGCTTTATTTTTAACAACCTGTCTAGATTTTCTATTCATTCTGTCACCTTCCTCATCACAGACACAAATATAGTATTAACTAATCAGCACAGGGGCCATGTTAATTGAGCATTATTTAACCATTTTGGCCTGAAACCTGTGGCAGGATTCATAAATCCAAAAATTAAAAAAGAAAAAAATACACAGCACTTTGATAATGTCACTGAATTTTATTATTAAGAAACTATTTCCACACCCATATGTACCAGTTTAATTCTATCCAAAAGTGTTTGTGGCACATATTTGGCAAGAATCATCAGGGTTGCCAATTTCCAACCAGAGCTAAAAGGAACTTTAAAGGAAATCTATTTCAATCGTCTCTCTGATTCCTGAATTCCCTGTATTTAATTCCCTCTAACTGACAGGCCGAATCTCCCCTACTCACCTTTAATAGTACGCAGTTTGCTACTTCTCTAGACCCTTTTTCCTGTATGAATCCTGATTGCTCTTTAGAGGATCTTTAGAGAAAGTTTTTCTTTACAGCTGACCTAGACCTTCCAGAGGTCTCCATTCTCCCGCCTTAGGCCATATATGTGCAGGTGACTTTCTCTCCCACTGTCCTCTTTGGGTACTGATGGGAGTGATCTCCATCTACATGCTCTTGATTTAGTCACCAATTATTCTTGCTATGTGATTGTAGATCCACTCACTGTTGTGGTTTCCCTTCTCTTAAGTTTGTTCCAGTTTGTTTATATTTTTGCTGGTCACTTTTATTAACTTTTACTCATTTTTTTCCCCTTTTTTAAAATCAAAAGTTCAACTTTTTTGGGATCAGCTAGATTTCTCCAGACATCTTTACCCAAATTGTGGATTTTTGTTTTCAAATTATGTCTTCTCTATTATATTTACTAATTTTACTAAATGACTTCCAAGAAACACAGGAGGCATCCACGCGAGGATGACGTCATGATCTCCAGGACCCAAATAATGGCATTTTATAAAAGTCACTATAGAAAGTAAAAAACTGTGAGTGTCCAGCTTGAATTTAAAAAGGGGAATATGTGTTAATTTAGTAGAAAAAGCACAGGTTTCTCAAGTCAGTGGACCTGTCTGAAATATGTTTCTATCACTTACTAGTTATATTGTTTAACCCTTTTTAACTTCAGTCTCCTCTTGGGTGAAATGCAGATAATGCCCATTTTGCCAGGCTGTTTTAAGGACTGGAAATAATACGAGCTAAGTATCAAAAACGGAGCTTTGCCATGTTATAGCAATCAATAATAAGAGCTTCTTTTATTGATAGAGGAGTGAAAGAATTGTTCCTAGAAAATGTTAAATAATAATGCAAAAATGGAGGAAAACCAATATAAGCACTGTCATGAAGAACGACTAACACCAATCACACATGAAATGTGGCTCTTGCTCACTGACAACTGATTTAAGACAACCATAAATCATTTCTCAGAGATCGCTCAACTGGCCTCACATAGCATCAGCAGTTTCTAACTTACAAACCTGCTCTGCATTTAGCAGCAACAATACAAAGGTGAAAAGACCATAATCGACTTTCTGTCCCCTGAGCATCCCCAGTCCTGTAACACCGTGAATTTTGCATCAGCTTTCCTCATCATTTTAATGACACTTGGTGAAACAATGCCCTCAGTCAGGGCATTTATTTTCTTTTATTTTGTTGCTTTTTTGTTTTTTTTTCCCTCCTGTTATTTCTGAGGGTGAGAGGGAATTCTAAATAAAATGCCTCAATATGAAACATATTGAACACTTGTTTTTCTTTATATAATGCAGCTGAGAAACAATTACATGGATATTCTAGTGCAGAAATACTTCCTGCCCTATCAATATTCTTAATAATAATAATAATAATAATAAAGCAGCATGTCATGAGACTATGCTGTCATGGATTCTTACTCTCGTGTATTTTTATCTTCTCCACCCTGGATTCTTTATGCATGGCATGCTGAGTGTAACATTATTTCTGCTCTGCTAAAAGGCAGTGTCAAATAAAATTAGTTCTAGCGGCTCTATGCCATAATAATGTCTATAGAAGTATATTACAGTCTTTATTTAATATATTAACTATATTTGTGTATATATGTCTTTGTAAATCATAATGAAAGACCTAATGCATTTTGGAATCCAGAAATATATTCATTGGAGACAAAAAAAAGGTGCTATTCTGAGTAAGATCTTCCTTAAATAAAAGGGAAATGAGGACATATAGCAGTACTCAGAGGATTTTATTTGAAGAAAATGGAAGATTTACCATTGAGGAAGAGAATTCTATAAAATGGGATAATCCCCATTTTGCATCATTTTGCTACACATGAATTAGGGCATCTTGGGATGAAGCATTTGATTCATATCAATACTCTATTGTGTGTGTGAATCTGTGCGCATTCACATGTGTTAGGGATAAGGTAAGGAAGTGATATTATAAGACACAGAAAAAGAGAAATGGATGAGAGAGGAATACATCACTGTTACAAGGATAAAGCTGTATGGGCTCTTCCTCACAGGGCCAATGAATTATCAAATCAAAGGGGAAGATTCTACATGAATGACTAAAATGGATGCTGACCTTACCTCTGCATTCGTAAGGCAGCTGACACTGAAGACACTTGAAGGGGCCCAAGAGAAGAAAACCTTCATTATTCAGTAAGTGTATGTGTGAAGTAACTGAGTCAGTGGGTTAAACAGAGCTGAACAAGTAAACACACATAAACTCCATCACATTACACCCCTCATTACCTCAGGCAAAAAGCAGCTAATGAAGAAGATGAAAAGTGAGTCCACATCACATTTCCATTCTCAGTTGTCTTACCATACCCCCAGGCACTGGACTACAAGTTCTTAGCTCTCCTCTCATTTCCAGCTTGAGACCCTGGTCCTCTGTAGAAAAAGCAAGCCAATGTCCCGTATGGCCAAAGCTTCCCTTTTTTGGAACTTCATCTAAGGCTCTTGTTCCTCAGCCAAACCTCTAGGGGGTGATAAAATCTTGCTTTCCTGGCTTGCTAAGAATACCTTTATGACACAGCAACTCGACTGACATAAAAGAGTTAAATAACAAACTTAACTATAAGCTCTAGGGCAAGGCACCAGGATAGGTTGACACTGGCCTCCACCACCAAAGCATTTAAGCAAAAGTTATATCTAAATGGAGACAGGGAATAATTTTGAAAGAAAATCTTCAAAATAGTACTTAACACAAAAAAGTCTTAATCTTTGTGGAATAGTCAGAAGCTCATATTTCTGTTCAACAGCAGTGGTAAAAGTTGACATTCTGAGACATTTTCTTGCATTTTAGAGAAATTTCTTGAGGAACAATTACTGATACACTGAAAAGAATACAAGCATTAAGTTGAAGTCTTAGTTCTTCCACTTACTAGCTTTATGATCGTTGTCAAATTGCTTAAGTTTTATGAATTTCAATTTGTCATCTGTAAAATGGCCATGATAGAACAACACAGAACTTGTAAGGACACAATAAGATTTTATGTCAGAAGAACCTAGTATTGTTCTTGTCATATAGATGTGATTTCATGAGTGTTATTTCCTTTCCACTGACCTTTCTTTTATGAATTCTTTTGCTAGTTTGTCTTATGAATTCGTTAAATGACAATTAACAACAAAAAGTGAACAGCAAAAGTAATAGAAGTAGAGTTGTTGGGGCTTTTGGTTAAGTATGGTGACGCAATCATACGTATTCATATTTCTGAAGTCCCTTTAAAATTACTATGAAAGAATTGAAAAGGTATAATCCTACAAATAGAAAGGGAACAGGAGAGGAGGCAAACATGGATTAGAGATACTAATCCACACACATGGAAGATGGAAAGTAGATGGATGAGGAATACCTGATTTAGGAGATCGAAGAAAACTGAACTCAACTGCATCAGAAAGTGATATGAATGAGAAGCACGACTGTTGAAGTAAAGGGATATTAAAAAGACCCAGGTATAGATTGGTCAAATGAATCAAATAACGTGACCCAACTATATGCTGCCTACAAAACACTTGCTTCACCTGCAAAGACCCATATGGACTGAAAGTGAAGAGATAGAAATAGATATTCCATGCAAATGAAAGTCAAAGTTTTCAGAAGTAGCTTTATCAGATAAAACAGACATTAAGTAAAAACTGTAAAAAGAGACGAAGAAGCTTATTAGATAATGATAAAGAGATCAAATGAGCAAGAGGATATAACAAGTCTAATTATCTGTGTGCTCAATACGAAAACACACAGATATGTAAAACGAATATAATTTTATCTAAACAGAGAGAAAGGCTGCAGCACAGTAATAGTTGGGGACTTCAACACTCTACCCTCAGCATTGGAAAGATAATCTAGACAGAAAATCAACAAGAAAACATTGAATTTAAACTGTACTTTAGACCAAATGGACCTAACAGACATTTACAGAACATTTCATCCAACAGCTACAGAATATTCATTATTCTTATCAGCATATGTGACATTCTGCAGAGTAGACCATATGGTTGGCCTTAAAAGAAGTCTCAACAAATTTAACAAAATTCAAAATCATATCAAGCATTTTCTCAGACCACAATGGAATAAAACTAGCAATCAATAATAAGAAGAACTTTGAAAACTATAAAAATACATGGAAATTAAACAACAGGCTCCTGACCAACCATTGGGTTAAAGGAAGAAATTAAGAAGGAAATAAAAACAGTTCTTGAAATAAATAAAAATGGAAACACAAAATACCAAAACCTATGGGATACAGAAAAAGCAATGCTAAGAGTGAAATTTATAATAATAAATCCTACATCAAATAAGTTGAAAGATTTCAAATAAACAACTTAATGATGTACATCAAGGAACTAGAAAAGTTAACTAGAAGGAAAGAAATAATAAAGATCAGGAACCAATCATAATCCTGAAATACAATCCTCAACACCATAATCCTGAATGTTGAAATCCTGAAAGACCAGAATTCCAAAAGTATCACTCAGGAAAATATAATAACAAATTCTATAAAAATATTTATTTACATTTTTCCTCATTTTCTTTTCTTTTCTTTTTTTTTTTTTCTGAGACAGAGTCTTATTCTGTTCCTTGGGCTACAGTTTAGTGGCCTGATCATAGTTCACTGCAGCCTCAAACTTCGGGGTCAAGCAATCCTCCTCCCTCAGTCTCCTGAGAAACTGGGACTATAGGCACACGCCACTGCCCTTGGCTAATTTTAGCATTTTTTTATAGAGACAGCATCTCACTATGTTGTTCAGGGTGATCTGAAACTCACTGGTCTCAAGTTATCCTCCAACCTCAGTCTCCCAAAGTGCTAGGATGACACGTGTGAGCCACCACACCCAGCCATATATGCATTTTAAAAAGGGGATTTATTTGAGAAACATAAAAACACAACAGAACACTTCATAGGCCACTTTACACAAAAAATAAACAATAATAACATACATATCTTGCAACATAAACACTCAGTTTTACTAATGGCAATGACATGGGTATAAGAGTTATGTGCAGATAAACCACATTAACAAAAAAGTCAAAAAGTCAAATGTATACACACATATCACTATGATTGGTAATTATGTGCACCCAACTTTATAATTCAGTCATCTGAAATACTGTGGCAGACAACCTAAGTCTTTTGATGAGATTAATGAAAAATCACAATGGGTCACCACTACATTGCTACTATACTAGTCAGCCGAAGAGTCAAGATCTTGAGAAATTTTACCTTTCACAAATGAAGATATACAAAATTACATTTTTTCATTTATTGAGGAAGTGTCAATGTTTTAATGTACACACACAATGCTTACACACACACTTAATGTTGCGATAATGTATTTTCATAGAGTCACATTTGCAAAATGTGCATAAAATGAATTAGAACACTCTAAAAGTCTTTATACAATTTATGTCTCCAATACTTAAAATGATGTAAAGATGAAATACATAGCATAACAAATTGTAAAATATAATGCTGACAATTTAAAATAGTGAAAAAAACTAAAAAATGTTAAACGAAAAATAAAAAACTAAAAAGAAAATTTGACATATGAAAAAGTACATTACAGGAATAGATTATGGACAAGCTGGCCAACTTCCACCACAATCATTAACCATAGTTTGAAGTCTTCCATCATGATGAATAGCTGCTTTTTATTTTATTTTATCTTATTTTTTGGACATGGTTGTCCTTGGAGAATACATTCACATTTCACATTCATTTTCTATGTGATGATGTTTTTTGTGAAATTCTTGTATGATCTGATACACACTGACATGAGCCTTCCCTATTAAATTTTCCCATCTTCTAGTGCCATGCTTTTATGTTATTTTGGGTATACAAAAATACATTCCACATGCACTCATATATAGACTACAAATTTGGCAGAAACAATACTGGTGGTCAAATAGGAACACCATTTTGTAAGTGTCTTCTTATCCTACTATGCTTATAATAATTTTTGAACTAGTTAGCAACCTCACTGGCTTCTTTAGGCAAATGTAGCATTAGTTCATTAGAAGCTCCTGAAACGTCATCAGCAGAAGGAATGCCAATGCAGGCAAATGACACATTTTTAAACAGAAGTTTTGTCATTGTAGTATCATGTGGCCAATCTATGCATCTAAATTTTCCATCAAATGTGTTGGGCTGAATGAAGAAAAAAAACTTGGTAATACCTTGAAATTACTTTTAGAAATCTTAATTACACCTAATTCCAATTCTGTCATTATGGCTTGGAGATTCAATTGAAATCTATTTTTTTTTCCTGCATAAAGAAAATAACGAAGTAATAGGTCCACCTGACATGATACAAACATTCTGTGATTTTATTAATAATTTTCAGAATTTTAGATGTGAGGCATTTTAGATTATATAGATTCAGACTTCAGGGATTTTGATCTTTAGGGATTTCATCATTCAGAATTATGACATTCAGGATTGTGATCCTAACTCTGAAGATCAGAGCAGAACTAAATGAAATAGTCACTAGCAAAATAGAAAAAATCAACAAAACAAAAAGTTTTTTTTAAATAAACTGCTAGATAGATTAATCAAGAAAAAAAGAGAGAAAACCCAAATAAACAGTCGGGATGTAAAAGAAGACATCACAACTGATATCACAGAAATATAAAGTATCATTAGAAACTGTTATGAACATCTATACACTAACAAATTGGAAGTAGATAAATTCCTGAACATATACAACCTACCAAGATTGAACTACAAAGAAATAGAAAACCCTAATGGACCAATAACAAGTAAGAATATTGAATCAGCAATAAAATGTCTCTCAACAAAGAAAAATCCAGGACTGGATGGCTTTTCTACTGAAGTCTATAAAACTTATAAAGAAGAACTAACATCAATTATTCTCAAACTATTACAAAAAAATTGAAGAGGAAAGAATTCTTCCTAAGTCATTCTACAAGGCCAATATTACCCTGATACTTAAACCAGATAAGAATACAATGAACAAAGAAAACTATAGACCTATATCTCTGATGAACACAGATGCAAAAATCCTCAACAAAATATAAGCAAACTGAATCCAACAACACATCAAAAAGGTAATACAACATGATCAAGTGGGATTTATCTTAGGAATACAAAGATGGTTCAATATACACAAATCAATAAATGTGATGCATCATATCAATGGAATGAAGGACAAAAATTGCTATCATCTCAATAGATGCAGAAAATTTATTTGGTAAAATTCAACATTCCTTTATTATAAAAATTCTCAACAAATTAAGCATAGAAGGGACATACATTGATATGATATATATGATATATATGATATACATGACAAACCCACTGTTAACATCATACTGAGTGGGGAAAAGCAGAAAGTTTTTCCTCTAAGAACTGGAATAAAACAAGGATGCCCACTTTTACTACTCTTATTCAACATAGTAATGGAAATCCTAGCCGGACCAATCAAGCAAGAGAAAGATATAAAAGGCATCCAAATTGGCAAAGAGGAAGTCAAATTGTCTCTTTTTGCAGAAAAGATGGTCTTATATATAGTAAAACTTAAAGACTACACTAAAAAAACCTCTTAGAACTGATAAACAAATTCAGTAAATTTGCAGGATACAAAATCAACATATAAAATCAGTAGCATTTCTACACACTAACAATGAGCAAGCTGAAAAGAGAATCAAGAAAGCAATCCCCTTTACAATAACTACAAAATAAAATACCTAGGAATAAATTTAACAAAGTAGGTAAAAAAAACCTCTATAAGGAAAACTACAAAATACTGAGCAAAGAAATTGAAGATGACACAAACAAATGGAAAGACATCCTATGCTCATGGATTGGAAGAATTAATATTATTAAAATAACCATACTGCCCAAGACAATCTGGAAATTAAATACAATACCTATCAAAACACCAATGACACTCTTTAAAGAAATAGATAAAACAATCCTAAAATTCATATGGAAGCACAAGAGACTTGGAATAACCAAAGCAACAGTGAGGAAAAAAGAACAAAAATGGAGATATCACACTATCTGATTTCAAAAAATATTACATACCTATAATAATCAAAACAGCAGGGCATTGATATAAAAACAGACACGTAGACCAATGGAATAGAATAGAGAAATAAATTCACATATTTACAGCCAACTGATTTTCAACAAAGGCACCAAAAACATACATTGGGGAAAGGACAATAAACGGTATTGTGAAAACTGGATACCCATATGTAGAATAATAAAATTATGCCCTATTTCTCACTATATACAAAAATAAATTTAAATATAAGACCCAAAGCTATAAAACTACTAGAAGAAAATCTATGCTTCAGGAGCTTGAGGACATTGATCTAGGCAAAGATTTTATGGCTAAGACATCAAAAGCACAGACATCAAAAATAAAAATATACTAATGATACTATATCAAACTAAAAAGCTTCTGCATGGTAAAGGAAACAATAGAGTGAAGAGACAACCTGCAGAATAAGAGAAAATGTTTGCAAATTATTCATCTGACAAGAGACTAATATCTAGAACACACAGGGAACTCAAATAACTCAACAGCATAAAAACAAATAATTCCATGAAAAAGTGGGCAAAGGATCCAAATAGACATTTTGCAAAAGAAGATGAACAAATGGCCAAAAGATATATGAAAAATGTTCAACATCAGTAATCGTCGGGGAAATGCAAATCAAAACCACGATGAGATATCATCTCACCCCATTACAATGGCTATTACCAAAAAGACAAAAATTAAAAAATGCTGGTGAGACTGTAGAGATAAGAGAACCCTTATACACTTTTTATGGGAATGTAAATTAGTATAGATTCTATGGAAAATAGTTCTAAAATAGAACTATCATTTTACCCAGCAATCCCACTACTAGGTATTTAATCAAAAGAAACAAAATCAGTGTATCAAAAGAATATCTGCATCTGCATGTTTATTGTAGCACTATTCCCAATAGCCAAGATATGTGACCAACCTAAGTGTCTATCATTGAATGAATGTATTAAAAAATAGTGACATATATACACAATGAAATATCATTTGGGAAAAAAAAAGAAATGTCCTTTGCAGCAACATGATGGAACTGGAGATCATTATGTTAGGTAAAATAAGCCAGGCACAGAAAGACAAATATTTTATGTCCTTACTTCATGAGAAAGTGTACCTCCTAGAAGTAGAAAGTAAAATAATAGTTACCAGAGGCTGGAAAGGGTCTGTGTGGGGATATGAAAACAGGTTGGGTAAAGGGTACAAACATAGGTTAACAGAAGTAATAAGTTCTAGTGTTCGATAGCACAGTAGTGTTACTATAGTTAGCAATTTATTGTATATTTCAAAATATCTATAAGAGAAGACATGAAATGTTCCCAACACAAAGAAATGATTGATGTTTGAGATGATGGATACCCTAAATACTCTGATTTGATCCTACATATTGTATGCATGTATCAAAATACCACATACACTACACAATATGTACAATTATTATGTATTAAAATATTTTTAAGAACTTGAAATATATATAATTGTATTCTTGGAGAATTTATTTTTGTATAGCAATTCAGGCAGCATTAAAGACTTAACAACAAAAGACTCAATATTAGCTTCAGGCAAGCCAGCATGATCAAGGATAGGATACTAAAAACAAGTCAGGAAGCAACAACAGAAACCCACAAGGGACAAATCAGAGTCCAAGAAAGACCTTTATGTTGAAAAAAGAATTAATAAGGAAGAGGGAAATCATCCAAAAAATAGCCCAAGATGACAACAAAATGATGAATTAGAGAAAAGGATAGAAAGTAAACAGGGATGTTATTAACCAATACTAAAAGAAAATTTCCATGAATTAAAGGACATGGATTTTCAGATTGAAATGGCCAATTAAATGTCTTGCACATTGTATGAAAATCTACATGTAAATTATTGCAAAGAGGGAAAAAGAGCAGGAAAAATCCCAAGGGAATACATTCAAAGGATCAGAAATCTGGAAGACACCAGAGTACTGCCACAGGACTGAAAGCTGAAATGCAATGTTTGTCAAATTCTAGCAAAAGTAACTTTCTCCCTAAAATTCTATACCTTGTCAAACCATGGATCAGTGAGTGTAGGTAGAATAAAGATGTTTTTACACAGCCAAGATCTCGAAAAGTTTGCCTCTTGTGTGCCCTAACAGAGGATACAGGTGAAAGAAAGACATGGGTTCAAGGAAACATGAGATGATGCAAAAAGAACCCAGGTGAGAGAAGAAGAGAAACTCAGAATGACGATGAAGAAAAATCCAGGATGACCTAGGTCAGCTTTTCCAGGATGGAAGAGGAAAATGGAGGATTCCAGGAGGAATGCTTCCAATTAAAAATAAATAAATAAAAGAATCCAAAAGAACATATAGTGGACATTATTAATTCCATTGAGAGCATAGAGATAAATCTTTGACGGCAAAAGCAATGGCTAAAAACAATCCCTATATAACTTCAGGAAAACAAAGTTGCCCAGAAAAAGAAATATAATCATATACTAGAGTTCTCAGTTGTGACTACTATATGTAAGTTTACATTTAGTGATATTTTAAATATTTATAATAGCACCTCAAACTGTAATAAAAACATATTGCAAGGATGGGGAAAAGGAAATGATTTTTTGACATGTGGAGCGCATGTGTTGGGAAGAGGAATAAATCTTTATCATTTGTGCTAGAAAGTCAACAGAAAATGTCTAAAATTGATATATCAGTAAATAGCAGAATAAACATCTTCTTAGAAAGAAAATTATAAACGGTCAAATGAGTTGAAAATGATTTTCTGGGAAGTAGGAGGTGATGTATCAGGAGGTATGAGGCAGGGGACCCTGATTCTTTTCAATATAAACCATGTAATACTCTTGGAATTTGAGAGCTGTGGTAGATGCCTCCAGTGGCCTGCATCCTATCTGCTCAACCCAACTCTAATTTTGGTAATTTCTCGAGAGGACAGACACTTATCGTGCTGACAGGGTCTCATCTCAAGCACCAGCGTCTTCTCGAAAGCTGGTGGGGTGGGGTGCACTGGGACTGCTGCACAGTAGCATCCTAGAATTACGAGATGGGAAATAACCGCCCCCCCCAGGGTAACCCTCAATAGATGGGGAGTGGGAGTCAGTGGATACATGTTCCAGCCTTCCAGCCTTCAGGGGGACTATTCTGGAAGATATTCTGGATGCTTTTCAGGAGGTCCTTTTGGAACTGGCCTTCCAGTGCCACTCCTGAAGCAGCAGCAGCTTCTATATCCTGTTCTCTAGGCTTCATCTTTTCTCCTTTCCTCACTCACTCTCGCTGCTCTCTCGCTCTTGCTTCCTGGCATCTCTGCCACAGTGAACTACCTCCAGCCATGCCCTTCTCTCAGCTCCAATTGCAGGAGGATCCATACTATTAATAAGTCAAAACTACATATATAAAAATTTGTTATAAAATACAAATTTAAAAAATTATATTAGTAACCAATCATGTCTTATATATCTTTTAAGATAAAATAAAACACACATATTGACACCATAGAAAAGGGTTTTTATGCCTTGAAATTTTTAGTCGCAGCCTTATTCCTAGTTTCAAGATTTGTTCTGGCTTAACTTAAAAACAGAAACGAATGTCATGTGTTTTAGAATATATTGTACATGACTAAAAGTTTTCTAATTATGATGAAGACATTAATGTTGAATATGCTGGTGAAAAGTTGAAATAAAAGGGATTAACATTGTTTCCCATTACTTAATATACTAATATTATTTAGCATAATTTGTGATTTACATATATATTATTAACTTAAACATGTTACAACAAACCAAAATATATGGTTGCTAAAATTTCTATATTTGAAGTAAATAGCAGAAAATCACTGCATTCAACTGAAAGTAATCTTTTACTTAGATACAGCATTTTCTACCAGCCTATGAGCAACCTTGTCAGAATTGACCAGCATGGGATATTGAAATGAACTAATTAGATCGAGGACGGAGCAATGCAGAAATAAAATGACAAAAACCTAGGACCCTGAGCTACTTGGTGAAGGCCAATTGTCAAGTCAAGAAAGATCTGAAATTTACATCAATACACACTGAGATTACTATAGCAAATTATCCGGAATTGTTGAATGTTGTATATGGGTGTGTGTTAGATATGGGCGTGAACATATTAGTGTTAAAAATCTCTCCTCCATAATACCCTTCCTGGCTAGCTTTCTACTTCATTGTCTGCTATTGTAGAGCCTCCTTTCTGGGAAACTCTTTCTGTGTCTTAAATATTGTTGTTCTGTAGTGTCCTCTTCTCTTTTCATTCTATGAGTTGCCTCTTGGCAATCTCATCCCAATTCTTGGCCTCGATTGCTGAGACCAAAGATTCTCAAAATATTCTCACCACGATAATGGTGGTGGTAAGTATTTGAGGTGATACATATATTAATAGCTTGATTTAACATCTCTGTATTGTACGTATACATCATACCATCACATTGTACCCCACAAATACGTATAATTATAATTTTTCAATTAACGATAAAAATAAATTTTAAAAAAGAACTTTTTAGTATCTTTAAAAAAGTGCTGCCACATATTAGCAGCACCTGCAGCACCTTTAAAACCTACTAATGCCTGGTCTCTACTATTCCCTTCACCAGAGATTCTGATTTAATTGTTTTGGGGAGGAATCTGGTTGACAGTGTTACCAGAAAGTTCCCTGGGTAATTCTTATCAATAGCTAAACTGAGACCCATTCACCTGCGTGCTGTTGACTCACCAAGCTCAATATTTAGTTTCTACTTTCTCCAGATTTTCAAACCCATATTTCCAAATGCCACTTGAGAGGCAACATAGAGTGGTAATTAGGGATATGAGTTTTTATACTGTAATGGAATCTTTGCTTTGGTACTCACTAACTATGTGAACTTGTACAAATTACTCATCCCCTTTCAGCCTTTGTTTTCTCATCTGCAAAATGAGATTAATAGTATCTACTCAGAGTAGTGAGGATTGAATAAAACAATGTTTGTAAAGCACTTAGTGCAGTGTGTAGAACACCGAAAGTGCTTTAAAAATGGGAATTTCTTATTACTAGCTCTTATGGATTCCTCTTAGGTTCTTTAATTTTAGGATGTTCAAAATGAATTTGTAAAACAGCATTTTCACTACAATATTATTTTCAATAATAAAAGTTGAAAAATACTAAGCATTCAACAATGGGGAATTGATCAAGTAAAATTTGGTGTTTCCATATGATAACATACTACATTATGAGGTCATGGAAAATTGCAGTGTAGAAAATATGCATTTACTTTGTAAAATGTGTGTGACATGAAAAAGTAAGCTATGCTTTCATCTACATGAAATAAAAACAAACCAACAACAATCGTTCTCTCTATGCACGCACATACTGCCGCATTGCAAACTTGCAGCAATGACAATAAGTAGTTAGGAGGTAGGGATCCAGTGCTATTTTCCCCTTTGTATTTTTTGGGTGTATTTTGAGTTTTTTGAGTTAAGCATTACTGTTTAGAAAAATGTTATTATAAAATAGAAAACAGAATAGAAAATGGAAGTTGGATAGATCAGAATTGTCATGATCTATTTGCTCAAACTTGTTTTTTATTTTGTTCTTGAGTTTAGATGACTGAATCACTATCCACTCTGTACAGTAAGTTAGAAACCAGGATTTCCCTCTGTATCTTCCTTCTCAGCTCACTCCCTGCAGGGCATCACCCCACTCAGTTCCGTCTCCTAATTTCTCTCTTTCCTGACCACTCTTCTTCATTCCTGCCTCCACTGTCTTTCTTACTTTCACAGCCCTCATCACTTGTCACCTAACTGAAAACTTGCCAGAGTACCTTCCTCTTACTAGTCTTTTCTCAGTCCATTCCATCCTCTCTCACATCTATTTGTCTGAAAGTCAAATCTGATCATATACTCCTTTTTTTCATAAACTCGTATTGATTCCCATTGCTCCCTAAACAAGCTACAAGCATCTTAGCATGTTGTGTTAAACTCTTCACTAGCTGGGTACAATTTTAGTCTCATACGCCACACACCAATAATCCATTCTATGCTTTATTTATATTAAATCCTAAAACATGGGATTCCTTGGGCTATGGCCTTGCCATTATTCATAGCCTTATTGCTGTATGGAAGGACCCCTTACTCCTCTTTGTGACCTGGTGACAGCAATTTTGATCCTTCTGCACACAGCCTTTGATTTCCTCTCTCCAGACTTTCTTTCCTTGCCTTTCTCTTCCACCGCTGTCTCTCGAGTCACTGCTAGTTGCACCTTATTGTGTACATTTACATCCTTGTTGTGTAACAAACTATGAGCAAATTTGGGGCTACTTCATCCATATATTTGCCCAGTTAAAAGCAGCTTTCAGTGCCTGCACCATGATAGGTGCCGTACAAGATGGTGAGAAAAAAGCAGTGAGTAAGACAGTGGCCGTGGAGCTCGAATACTGGGGAGGAGGGGATGGAGGTTGAGCAAGTCACACACTGTGATTTGTGCCACCCCACTCATCAGCAGAATGACATACTGGAGCACAGCTGTGAGATTCTATCTTATAGAGGATGTTCAGGGCAGGCTTCCTTTTGAGTTGAAACCTGAAAGATGAGAAAGAGAGAAGTATTTGAAAAGCTGGGGGAAGAATAGTCCAGGAAGAATAAAAAGGCTAAGGCTTATAGACTAGAAAAATCATGTTGGGTTTTTGGAAGAAAAAGGATGGTGTGGTAGCAGCTCACTGAAGGGCCAAATGTGGAAGGAGATGAAGCTGGAGGGGGCTTTGGAGGCCACGGAGGGATTTGGATTTTATTTTACAAGGAATGGAAAATTATTAAAGTGATTTTAAGCAGAGGAGTAATGTGTTTTGATTTTTTTCTCATTTGAAAGCATTACTCTAGTTCTTCTTTAAAGAAAGGATTGCAAAGGCCATGAGTACAACAAACGAAATAGGAAGACAGACCTTCAGCAGCCTTGTTGACACAGGACGACACCTTGCAGTAGAGAAGTGGCACTGGGGAGTCTAGTTGGGGAGATGTCCATGGATATGGAATATTTCTTGAAACAGAAGTGACAAGCTTTGCTGACAAGTCACATTAGCAAGGGACGAGACTTCCAGACTTAGGCTTCAGATACTGGCTGGTGGGGCTGTTCCTTACTAAAGGGAGGATGGAGCTGTATTCTACAGTTTTCTGTCTATTTTTCTCAGTGCTTCCACTTGGACTAATCAACGAACGTCAGTCTCTGCCTTTTTTCTGAGGCCTCACAACTTCGATTTAAGAATCTAATCTATAAACTCAGCCTTCGATAGTCAAGCCCAGGCAACTCCCTGATAGCTGCTTGTCACCTTCTCCCAGCCCCCAGCTTCTGGTGAGCATCTAGTCTGGCTTCAGCTATTGTCACTCTGTTTTCCTCGTCACTGTTTTGTCAGTATCTAGCACAAAGTAAGGCAGATCACAGGTGTTCTGGATGGTTTGCTGAGTTAATGGATGTATAGATAAGTCAGTTGCCAGTAAATTCAATATACTTATACAATGCATGTATAAGTAAGTTAGTTGCCAGTAAATTCAACAGTTTATATCATGGTGAAGGTTTGTTTCTCCCCCCAGATTACATTTGCTAAGCTTATATATCTCCAAATTGATGAATTAATTCAGATCTTGCTAAGGGGAAGTAACTCAACTCGGTGTACCCAAGTGATACAGACTTCTTTATCTAGGAGTGTTGATTAAGCAGATCAGAAAAAGAGGGTTACAGATTTCTCCACCTAAGGGAGACTGTACTTGTTAGGTTCACCCAGGCAAATACACTTCCATTTATACTTTCAAATGTATATTCCCCTTCCACACTTAATTAACCAAATGAAACAGGCGGGGTAGATATTATTCTTCCCTTTTTGCATGAGGTCACTGAGAACTAGAGAAGTCAAATCACCTGTCCAAAGGAACAAGACTGTTGGGTAGAAATACCTGGAATGGAAGCTACACTTTCTAACTTTTTGTCTATGCTCTTTCTACTGCACTATGTGAACATTTCCTCCCAGCTGTGCAAATTCAATGAGCTGGTATGGCTGGCTGAACCACCTTTGAAATTTGGCCTTATATCTTTAACTATAATAGATTTAAACTAATATTAAACATTCGTGAGACTTTTTTTTTTCTTGCTTGAGTCATCATTCACTTCTCTGCCTAGAATAATAAAATATTAATAGTTAAAAAGTCAAATTTTAAGTATCAGAGTATTTATTCTTTCAATAGAAAATAAGCCATTCACTGTGCATTATGCCCGAAAACTGATTTAAGAAACTGAACAGCTCACTTCATTCCTTCTGGGCCCTGAGTTTTCAGACCTTTCTAGTCCTTCTGCTCCTTTTTCAGTAAATCCTTCAGCCAGTGGTTCCATGAGAGTAATGGTGTTGAACTTCTCTGACAAGTGATACTTTATCACTGTAATACAAACACACATCTGTACATCCATAATCATTACCAGCCAAGTTTTTTTTGAGAGTCACCTGTAAGGAGAGACAATAGTATAACAACACCAAAGAGGGAGAGAAATTACTTTAGTGCCTGAGTCTGCAGGATAAACCCTTTAGACAAGAGAGATCATGGGGCTGGATTTATTTCTAATCCTTCTGACTGTTTTATAGGTCACAGATTTAGCACTCAACCTCATTCTGCTGTACTTTCTTCATCTTAACTCCTATGATACTATTTATTAAGGGAGATGTCAGGTATCAGCCTGCCTCCTTCAAAGAGAACAAGAAGCTTTCAGAAAGGACTACATGCACAGAAATACCCAAACAGAGCACATTTCTCCTATCTGGAATAATCATGCTATTCATTAGCCATCATAATTGTACTTTCTACAGGTCAGACTATAAAGTACCAGTGTCAGATGAGTTTTGTAACAGAGACTACAGGAAAGCATATTAATTTTAGATGAGTGAGTTTGAGGTCACATCCTTTTCCAATGAGAAATGAGGTAGAGATAATATCAAGTTTTGATGAGTTTTTAGCAGTACAGATCATGACCTGATGCAATGTGAAGTCAATCTTCAAAATTCACTGTGGTCTGATTTTACTTGTCCTCGAGGATAGTCATTAGCCTGAGCTCACACTATTGGAATTTGGTTTTAAGGATAGGGCAAAGTTTTCCTGCCATAATTGCTTCCATCTGCTACACTAACACATGTGTTCCTGCAATAAAATTTTCTAAACCTCTCCAAACTCCACATGCCCCCTTTTGACTAGGCTCTTGCTGTATTGATGTTTCACCTGCATTCCGTCTGGGTGGGAATCTGTCTTGCAGATGGCTGCTGCTCCAAGGTGGGGGGTGCTGGGGGAAGTACAGCATTCGCTGTAAGACTTCAGTGGCAAATTGAACACAGACATTTGCCTTGAGCACCAAAAATTGTGGTCATGTGTGCTACATCATACACTCTGTCATGTCTCAGTTCATCCCAGTGAATTCTTCTTTAATCCGTTTATGTATTCATTTTAAATGACACAAGTAATATACAAATATATTCTTATTGTAAAAAGCTTCCATTGAAATAGAAAAAAAGAAAGTTCCCCTTGAGCACACTTTCCTCCCTCCAAAATAGTGAGACATTTTTTAGGGATTTGGAGTTTCCTTGAAAAACATACATTTTGTACTTTGGATGTGAACAGATATTCAAAACAGATACTCAAAAACTTTTCCAAATGGAAGAAACCAAAGGAAAAAAATAATTTTATGAAGTCACTCTAAATCACAAAATGAAAATACTCCATGAGAAGCACAGCTATATATTAATTCCTCTGTGCAGGAGGTTGGGGAAGGTATTGAATTGGTTTGATGAGTCTAAGAAGTTCAGTATGAAGACACTTGTGTACCTGAACCTCAAACTGTAAGCACAAGCTAATCATCAAGTGTGGTGACATAGTACATATTCTTGTACCAGTTGTGATTCAAGTGAAATGTACACTTGGCTAGTCTCAGGGTCTGAAGCAGAGCCTCCCTCAATGCGGCTGTAATGGAATGAACTTGGGCTAGATCAGAAAGCATCAGCTTGAGCATGCTGAGTTGCTGGTTTTCTCGATCAAGAAACTTCTGAGGGGGCCACCAAAAGATCAGTATTGTGGATATTATTACTTTGTTTAGTCTCTAAAACCATGTTATCAGCTGCAAGATCTTTAGAAATTTATTTTTATGTATATCTTTGTGTGTGTGTGTATACATATGTATACATATATATAATGTTATATATATTCACTGAAATACACACTTTTCTGAATTTTTTTGTTAGTAAATATATAAAATTTTTCACATAATAACCCGCAGTATGGATGTATTTGTGTGCACCCATTTTAGTCCCTAAGGACACTAACATTCCTTGAGGAAGGTGAAAAGTTCAAAGTCCAGAGTTAATCGTGTAGGTCGTTAGATTTATTTGCCTCTACTGATGAATGTTTTGTCCAAGAAATACCATTCACTTGAAAATAAAATGTCTGTGTTTCCTAGCAAACCGTTTAAGGAAGATGAGGAAGACACAAAGAGAGGCAGAGAGTGAGGTTGTCAAAGCCCAGAGAAGAAGACAAGACAGAAAGACCAAGGACCATATGCTGAAGAGGATCAAAGAGGTCATCTAATCCATCCCTCAGACATCAATTATTGCCTTAGACAGGACCATTCCTGAACCATAGAAGACATATGACTGTCAAGCCCACACTAAAGTGTCTCAGGAGACACACCCTCCCTCTGTAACTCATTCAGAATCCAATAAACCTGCCAGAAAGTTCTTGTATGTCTCTCCTCTGCCATCTATTACTTATTTTTTGTAAATTAAGAAGTGTGTGTTAGCATCCTTCTCGGTAGCATCTTGGGTTTCAAAACCTTGAACTATTAAGGGTTATTTTTCACCATTTTTTTTTTGGTTTCATTATGTAATATTTGATGTACATATAACATATTTGAGTAAAGAAGTAAAATAATAAAATAAATGGACATAAACCCACTACCTGGCTTAGGAATTAGTTCCTTTTTAAGTAATTTACATATTTTTTCTTTCTGAGCTCATTGCTTTGCCCCAAAGGGTAACCATTACTTGGAATTTTGGATTTAGCATTTCTTTGCTTTTTCTTTGCTTTTTAAAAGTTTTACCATGTATTCGTATAAAAATTCTAGATAGTTTTGTTTATTGGTTTAGCTTTATAAAAATTATATTGGAAATATTAATCAATGCTTTGCTTTTATCATTCAAAGTAATATTTCTAAAATTCATTGATGCTGCAACAGTTCATTCGTTTTCAGTGTTATATAATATTCCTTTGTCTGACTATACCATGACTTAAATTATTTGTTTTTTTCTGTTGACATTTCAAATTTTTCTAGATTTTTTTGCTGTGATAAACCATATAATTTTGAAAATTTTTTGAATTTTTGTACTTTTTCAAGGTAATGCATGAGTTTCTCTATAGCAACAATTTCAAACTATGGGTTAAAAGCCATTGATTGGATCATAAAATAAATTTAATGAGCTTCAATCATAATTTTTTAAATGAAATACTTGAATACAAAACAGGAGAGTAAGAATGTTTATAAAACTTTCAGTTTTATGTATGCATGTTTTGAATGTACTGGGTGGCAAAGCTAAAGATAATTTCAAATTGCTTTCCAAATTGTTGCACCAATTTACATCCCATAGCAGTAGATATTGTTTTCCTTTGTTCAGTATTCCTGGCAATGTTTGATATTTCCAGATTTCTCAATTTTTGCAATTTTAGTATGAAATCTCATTGGGTTGTTAATTTTTATTTTCTTGATTACTGATAATATTGAGCATTTTTATATGTTTGTCATTTATATATTTTCTGTAAATTACTTTTTATGTGTTTTTCCAATTTTCTATTAGGTTGTTTATTTTTTGTTTTATTGCCTTGATTCAAGTACCCTATATGCTATAAATACTAATAGTTTGTTGGTTCTGTGTTTGACAAATATATTCTCCCATTTTGTAAATTTTATTTTCATTACGTTTATGGTATCTTTTAATAAACAGAAGCTTTTAACTTTAAAGCAGTTGTCTATTTTTCTGTTTTATGGTTAGTGGTTTGGGATGTTGTTCAATATACCTTTCTCTAGTCCAAGGACATAAAGTACATTTATAAATTTTCTTTAAATTGTTTAAAAGATTTGACTTAAAATGTGATATGAAGTAGGGATCAAAAACATATTACTCCATAAGAACTGAATAGTCCTAGTACCATTTTTTACATAGACTATCTTTTACTTGATAATCTACAATGACACTTAATTTTCAAAAAATATTTATTTATCTATTTATTTATTCATTTATTTTAGAGATGAAGTCTAGCTCTGTCACCCAGGCTGGAACTCAGCTAATTTTTAAAAAATCTTTTTATACACAGTGTCTCACTATTTTGTTCAGGCTGGTCTTGGACTCCTGGCCTCCAGCAATCCTCCCACTTTAGCTTCCCAAGTTGCTGGGATTACAGGTATGAGCTACTATGCCTGGCTTACTTATTTAATATATCTAGTTTCCACATAAACAAAGATCATTTTGAGTTCTTTATTTTGTTCCATTGGTTATTTTGCCTGTCCCTAAGCCATATGTACTATACTGTCTTAATGACCAGAGCCCAGTGTGTCTCAATCAAGGAGCTTTGGCATTTTGAGCATTGTTACACGGCACTTTGTTATGTGAGACTCTCACACATTACAGAATGTTAATCTTTGATGAGTGGTATCTGTCAGTCATTGTGACTATGAAAATCACACCTCCCACCCTCAATTTTCAACCACCCCATTGATAATGTGACCAATTGAAAAACACTGCGTATGGCTCGCTTTACAACAGATATAGCTACCCGATAGGGCAAGTCCTGTATGCTTATTGGTTTTTTAGTTTGTTTTGACTACTCTTAGACCTTTGCTCTTTCTTTACATTTTAGAAAAGCTTTGAGAAATTCCTGAAAACATCTCACTGAAATTTTGGTTGGATTTATATTGAATGTATAGTTCCATTTTGGCAGAATTGATGTAAAATTATATCTTCCTACTCATGAATAATATCCACATATTCAGACATTCTTTAATACCATCAATAAAGGAAAAAACTCTCCATGAGGCTCTAGTTTATCATATTTTTGACAGTTATAAATGAAGAAACTGCATTTTCTGGTTTCTGGTATATACAATAAAATTGATTTTCATATATTAATTTAATGTCTAACTATTTTTGCTAAACTCTTATACTAATTTTTTTTAAAAATAATTTTGTGCGTATGTTTAAGTTATAAAACATGATGTTATGGGATACATATAGTTAGTAAAATGCTTACTACGGTGAAGAAAATTAACACATTCATCATCTCACATAGTGAACCAATTTCCACATAAGTAAAGGTCATTCCGAGTTCTTTGTTTTGTTCCATTGGGTACTTATTTTTAAATTATATCATTATTTTTGAAACTATGTATAATTACACTATATCTGATGTTTTCAATATCTGAAGTGCTTGAGAATTGAGTCTATTTGTTGTTTCTGTTGACTTTCATTTATGGTAGCTTGCTTCCTTGTGTCACTGTTTGTTTTGTTTTTTTAATTGTCAACACATACAGTATATAACTTTAAGTATGTTCTATCTTCCAGGTAACTCGAATCTTGTGTCACATAACTTACCTTGTAAAAATTCTGAGGGTCTAACCTGGGAATTCAGTTATCTAGAAAGAATTCGTGTTTCCTTTAGTTGTGATCTAAGGGCTGCTACCAGCCTAGGACCATCTCAGTCCCCTTCCCCATCTCAGGTTCGGTTTCCTTTCCTTGTGGAGCTCAGGTTTCATTTATGATTCCAGCTGGTAACTGAATTTTCCTCTAGGATTCCATTGCTTTTGTATTAGTATTCATCGCTTTCCCCAACACTTGTTTTCAGTTCATTGTTTTCGAAATATGTTTCTTGTAAATTATTGTGGCAAGTACTTAGAGATTTAGTCTGCCGTGTAAAGGAAGCTGAACTGTCTTTCTGTCTGTTCGCTATTGCCACCTTTCTTCTTAATACATTTAGTAGAAGGAAAAGATGAATGACGTTTCTATTTACCTTCCACTTTACAAAAAATTGAAAAAACTCAGAGTTGAATTTTCTTATTTATTTCACTAAGCATCAGTTATTAAAGCAATTATAAATTATTTAAATTGTGGATCTAAGATTTAGATTTGCATTCTGAATTTACAGATCCATTCCATTTATTCATCATTAACTGTGGCTCCCTTTTTAAAAGTAAAGATGTAGCTTCTTAGGACAGCTTTAAAGTCTTCTTGGAAATCATATTATTCTTAAAACAGATTTTGTCAAGATGCGTTTAAGTGAATCAGAGCATATGGATTACACACTCATTAAAATATACATGGGTTGAAAATTATGGGAAAATGTGTTTGGCAAAATCCGTCTGGCAGCTTTCCAAGATCAAAACATTTAAAAAATAATATTTAATCATTTTTTAAACTTAAAACATGGCCAGATGTTTCAAAACCTAGGAATTATATTCTTTGATATATTTATTTGCTATGGCAGAGTAACTTTTTATAATTCTTAAGATTCATTTTATAAATATTAATAGTAAAATCTGTATATTAGGTCTTCCTGCATTGACTCTTTCACAAAATTTAAAAACTCAAAATAAGCGGAGTCAAAAAAAACATAAGAGCTGATATGACTTCTCATTTGTACATAGAAGAATGTTTGCGTACAAAGGCAAGCCACCACAAGTGCAAACAACTCAGCAATGATTGAATTCCAAATTTAATTGGTATTTTTTTAATTCTACAATTAATTGACCAGAAAGACTAAAAAGCAATTTGAAAAAGACCTTTGATTATCACTTTAACTTCAGTGAAGTAATCATTGTCTTTTTGTTTCTTGGATTTAAGCCATTATTTTCACATTCATGTGAATCAAGAGTATCAATTGCAAATGGGGCTATTAGACCATGTGAGATTAGTTTGACTGAGAAAATTAGGTATACTTACCAAGGACTTAATGTGGCTGTGCTAAAACTTGTTCAGGTTCCCCAGGGTATTCACTTCACTTGGATTCTAATGTTGTGATCAAGAATATTCACATCTAGCATTGGTGGAGAATTATCATTTCCAAAAAGGATAGAAGTGTTAGTCCTCCATCCATCCAGTTCCTTGAAATGTGCACCCAGTCATCTGAAAGTTAACCTTCCTTCCTAAATTCAATGAGATAATTTTTGAGTTTGGGGCCCAAAGGCATCTTCAATAGCTCTATTCTAAAAAACTGAGGCTTGTGGAGGTAACAACTTCCTCGTTAACTGCAATTCTACTATATGCAAAGGACTTTATACACACTATTTTCATAGCAATCCACGGATGATATTATCCCTATTTTACAGAAGAAGTAAACTGAAGCTTCTATAGATTAGTTATTAGAATGGGGATTCAAGCTCTAGTCAAAGTGCCAAGATCTACCACCCTACCTTTCTCTTTTGTGGAGGAAGCTAGTCTTCCTGTGTGTCTTCTCCCTGCCCAGATCTTTTGACTATCTACTCTCTCCATCCCTGGATCTTCAAAACCAAAGTAGCCCAGTAGTCTGGCTGAAATCTAGCATACTCATAGGCAACCTGAAATTAATTTTCCAGGAATACATCCTTGATTCTGATATTCCTTAGCTCATAGTAAAATAAGATTCACAGAGAACAAGTTAATTTGTCTCCCTGCTGACCCTCCACTCCTACCCCAAACACCTCTCTTCTGACCCTGAGTGCTGAAGTGATATGCACCTTTGAGACCATACCCTGCTTTGCCTGCCAGGATTGAATCCAGCACCCCCAACCCCCAAGTAACTGATGCATACCTAGAAACAGACCAAGGGCTGGAAGCTCTCCTAAGGTAAGCCTCAATTTCCAGCCTTTCCAAAAGAAGTAAGTGCTGAAGTTTCCAGTCTTCCTTGGCTTTCCTCCTCATGCCACTTCATTTCTCCAGTGTAGCAGGGGCTGAATACAGTGCAATAGTATTATGTTAATTATTTTTTGGATTATGGAAACAATTCTGAAAAAACTTCGCCACACTGTCCTCTCCCCTCTGATCTGCCCCTGTAGGCACCCACCCCTGCCAAAACTAATTCACAGATATTCCCTCTGTGCCCCCAGGCAACATTATCAAGACCTGGGGATACAGGATCTGGCCTACAGGCCCGTGCCTGGGCCCGAGAGATCAGACCCTGACCAAGCCAGGGAGGAGCATCATGGATTTGGGTTTTGTTTCTTATAGAATATTGTAGATATGAAATTATTTTTTCCAAGAAGGAACTATTACTCTTCAATTATATATCTGCTGTTATTGCTAGGCAATAATGATTCACATATTTTAATAACAACTACCAAGCTTATTTGTAATGTGGATCCAAAGAAATGTGCTGTAACTGTCCTTGGTCCTTAAAAATCTTAGCAGAAGAAAGACACTACTAGTCCCAAATTGCATAGCAGAAAATCATCATCTCCTTGAAGGCAGGAACTTCTAAAGCATTAATTTTAGGGCCTTGTACATAATAGATGTGAAAAAGGGGGAAGTTGCATTGGAAATCTGTCCTTTGGTTTTATTTTGAGTTACATGCGTAGCTATACAAGCATGAAGCCCTTGATTAAGTACTTTGATAAAACGTGTTAGTGGTTTCAGTAACATAGCAGGATACCAGACACACATTTAGAATATCAGAAGTGTGGTTTGTATTCATTAATAGTAGTATCTGATCCTATACAAAGATGCTAGTGTTTTCTAAGTTATTACAATTGGTTTATGGAAGTTTGTTTAGGCATGGGGCCTGATGCAGAAAAAAGCTAGAAAAAATCTGCCTTCTCTGTTCTTTTAAAACTTCTCTAAGAAGAATTTGAGAACCATAACCCTGTAGCAATAGAGAATAAGAGCTCTATAGTTTAAAGCTAAATCTATACCTACTACATTTGAAGCCAAAATAGTACCACTTTTTCAGAAAGTTTCATATGAAAAGTAGCATCATATCTTTTGGATTTATAGGGGTATTTTGTTCTATTCACTAATCTTTAAATATCAGTCACTGACATCAAGAGGAAGGTGTTGACAAATTTTTATGGCATAACATAAATAGTTAAATTTCTCATAGGATACAAAAAGAACAGAGCAAATTGTTTGTCTAGTTGTATTTTTAAACAAAATATGTTTCATGTAAAAATGTAAAATCATTATTTAAATGACTGGGTTAACAATTAATCACTAGTAACATTATTTTATATATTTAAATAATATTAAATTTCAAAGGAAAAACAAGTATGTTACTTCTGCACCAAATTTCAGTTATTATTGAATGATCTAACCTTGCTTTCACAATAATATTTTTGAGCAATGTAACAAACCTTCAAATCTTATCTTTTCCTCAGCACACTTGCTGTGAACTTCAATTCTGGATCACATGGTGGCACACACTTTGTCTGCTCTCTGGAGTTTTCTAACCGTTTGCTAAGAAAGGAAATCACTGTTTTGGTTCTGTGCCTCTTTCTGCTCCACAGAGATTGGTTTAAGTTATGAGATAGAAAGAATGTCAGCTCCAGACATGTTCAGGTAGACATGAGTTTGTTCCTTGCTCCAGGAGTGTGTAAAACCACACAATGGTCTAATAATGATCTCGTTCTAGTCAGAAGAGAGTAATTTTATTTCCCTTCACACTTCTATTCCCTCAGCTCCCATTTCCTTTAAGGCTTAGAGCTGGTATAAAAATTAATTTGCATTCAAATGTTTAAGATCACTTTCAACCATTCTAGCAGAATTTTAGTTCTTTTGAAAACCTATTTATTTCTTAAAAGATCTGTGCAACTTTTCCAGAGGGCTTAGGAATAGAAGTCAAACCAAATAATACTCAATACTTTTCTTTATAGCCCAATCAAAAAACAAACCCTTTCTAGATTCTAGTTTCTAGACTTCGTGTTTGCAGGTAAGAAAGATTTCACTTTAGAAATGCATTAATTGGGCTGTTTTTCTGAATATTTGTCATTTTTATTTTAAAATATAAGATATTGCCACCTGCCAATCTATTGAAAGGTTGAGACTTCGCACTCCCTATGCTCTGCCCAGCCATTCTGTGGGTCTGTGGGAGTGCAAACGGGCATGGCGGGTTTTCTCGGACAACTGCCCTGCCTCCATCGGCATCCAAATGAAAATTATAGCTTATCAGGGAAACCTTCTTTTATCACCACAAATATCAACATCATCCCCTCACCTTAATCTATGTGCCCTGCTTTATTGAGGAAAGAGAATTAATGAGGAGAATCTTCCTACATTTTCATCAAAGGCCAAATCCTCAACCCCTATTGTGGATTTTCACTCCCATCTCACTCTTGCCTTCTTATGTAATTTGCTCATGCTGCTATTATTCATACTCTCCTTGGACCACTGACCCTCTCTCTTTATTCAGTCATTTCCATCATGCAATACTAGTTCACCCTTTTCAAGTTCACGAGCAACTCCCATGCAGCCAGATCCAACAAGTACCCAATTGTCCTCAACTCCATCTACCTCTTGGCAGCATTCTGCATGGCTGATCCTCCCTGTGCTTTTCAAGCGCTCTCTTTGCTTGGATCCCATCACAACACACCTTTCTGGTACATTTCCCAGGTCACTAGTTCCTTACTCCCTGTTTTCTTTGCAAATGCTTTCTTCAGACAGATATCTAAATATTGGTGTTCTTTGGGCTAGGTGCTAAGCCCACTCCTCTTCTCTCTCCATATTCTGTGCCCAGGTGACCTTATTCAGCTATACAGCTTTAAATGTCATTTCTATGGTAATGACTCACAAATTTGTATTTCAAATCTAGAGTACTCCCCGTCTACCTGACCACTTCCTTGGTATCTCTATAGAGATGTCTCACAGACATCTCAAGCTTAACTCATCCAGATAGAACTCTCCATTTTCTCTGTAAGTCTTCTTTTGCCCAGTTTTCTTCACCTTAGTCAATGACACCACCATCCACTCACTTTCTTAAGCCAGAAACCCAAGAGGTACTCCTGAGTCCTTCCTTTCTCTCCCTTCACTCTACCCCACTCAATCCATCAGCAAGCCCTATTCATTCTGCCTTTCAAATATCTATCACAGTTGTTTATCCTATGCCTCCCTTTGCCCAGGTTTCATTCATTGATGGAAGGAATTATTTCAGTGGCCATCTTTTTGCTGCTCTTGCTCACTCACAGTCCTCTTGCTGAAGTCATCTTTTAAAACTGAAAATCAGTTCATCTTTGTCATGTCTTCCCCCAAACTCACCAATGGTTTATAATCAGGTCCCAGCCTACTTCTGCAGAATTATCTCATGCTCCATCCTTCCCTCTACTGAGCTCAGGCTTACAGGTCTTCCTCTGGCACTTTGAATATACCGAGATAACAGTCCTAGCGCACTTCCTCGGACAGTACTTTCCAACCATGCCCAAAGAGCCTGCCTCATCACTCTCCAGCTCAGCCAACTGTTTATGTCTTTCATAGCATTGATCACAAATTTATAATGACTATTTTTTATTTACTTTTAATAATTTCTCTCTTTCACAGGACTGTAAGACATCTGACCATGTCCATCTCTTAAATTCTTATATCCTTTTCACCTAGTGCCTGGATACCTAATAAATAACTGCTGAATAAGTGAATGCAATGCAGAGTGCTCATAATAACAGGAATTTTTCCTCACTGCACATATGATATTGGGCTGCTAATTGGGCTTCTAAATATAGAGCAAATAAATTGTGTAAAATAAACCATGTGAGAAAATGAATATTTCTTGTAGAATGTGAACTTTGCATTCATTTATCTTCTAGGTCCCAATTTATGATCCAAGGGCTGCATTAATGTAGGTTTTCTTGTGATTAATTATTTATAGGGCATTGAAATGATCTGTGCCAAAAAGCAGATCCTGCGTCAGATAGCTTTAATATATCGGAAGACACTACTACTCAGTTCACAAAATTTACATGCGGCTTATTACAGGTTTGCTGAAATTGTATTAATTACACTTGCTATAATACAACACAGGGAAAGAAAACATTATTTGGAGGAATTTGCAAATGATTAAAGGGGCAGCTGTTTCAAGATCCAGGCATTAAGGTGAAAATGGAAATTTACATTCAACCCTTTTATTCAAGGATTGTATTAATCATGACATTTTATTTATCTCAAGGGTTGACGATTTTTGTTCCAACTTTCATATTATTTTCTTAGACAATCAGAGGACTTTTTTGTATTCTCAGCGGAAAAGAGAAATTAAAAGCAAAATACACAGAAACATTTGAATTTATCTCAGACAATAAAGAAAAATTTATATACAGTACATGGAAAAAAAGAGAATAAACTTCAAAAAGTCAGGAGAAAAAAAAAAGACAATCTGAATCAGCCCTTTTCATTTTTTTTTAAATTATAGAATGCTTTCTTCAAGTGAATTCTGAATTGCAGTATGTGTGTTGTATACATACATACAATATGCATGCATGTGCACATACACACGCACATGCACACATGCACATTCCCTTGTGAAAGGTATTTGGTTGACATACAAATGGAAGATTGGGATCCTGCCCTCTTGGGCCCTCCTTACAACTATAGCAGCCTTTGAGGTACTTATTGGCCCACCTTAGTATTTCTCTACTTGGGGAAAATGAATCCGTCCTACCCTGAATTACACATTGTATGTTAGAATTAACTTCTCTCCTATACATTAGTGGAGTACCAATTATTTATCATTCTGAGAGAATTAAGAAAGTAGTCACTTAATTCATTTCCTGTGTTCTGTGCTTCAGATGAGAAAATCTATTCGGCTATGAATAATTTGAACACCACTAATATAAGTAGTAGAAAAAGATATTATATTCTTATATAGAATAGGTTTGTCAAACACACTGCAAAGGCTCTTCTCTTTCCTTTTCCAATAGCGACATTGTTATCATCATGGTACTTTGCTCCTATGTTTGGACAACGCCTTCGAATTCCCCCAAACACTCTTCTCTAGGAAGCCATTACCAATCAGTAGGAATTAAGAATACAGGATGAAGCCAAATTGCCATCTACATGTGGGAGATACTTAAAGTGATTGAAAAAGTGGATGAAGAATAAAGATAATATTATCAAATCAATCCTTTTATGAATTGCATACCTTTCCTACTTCAAAGGTTATAACTAGGAACAAATATGTTTGAAAGTATAAAGTAAATCAGAATATCATAGATTATATTGTAAATTATTACATATTATCTAAAAACATGTTATTATTATTTTCTTTTTTTGACGAAGTCTTGCTTTGTCACCCCAGGTAGCATGCGGTGATGTCATCATAGTTCATTGCAACTTCATATTCCCGGGCTCAAGCAATCCTCTTGCCTCAGCCTCCTGAGTACCTGAGACTCCAGGTGTGCTCCATGATGCCCAGCTAATTTTTCTATTTTAAGTACAGACAGGGTCTCACTCTTGATCAGGCTGGTCTCGAACTCCTGAGTTCAAGCAATCCTTCCTCCTGGGCCTCCCAGTGTGCTAGGATTACATGCGTGAGCCACTGTGCCCTGCCCAAGTATGTTAATTCTTTAGGTTATTTGAGATGTTATTATTCTGTATTTCTTGCATATGTTCATATAATTTGGCATATAGATGAGCAGAAATGAAAATCAAAAGGAAACAAAGTTGTGTAGCTATTTATAAGGACAATGACAACACTGTTAATGACTAAGAAAAGGAAAAAATTAAACATTTTTAAGTATGAAAATAAGGATAACCTTTGAGAAAGAGAAATCAAATTAAAATATACCCTATGAAGTGCCTGATTCCGTATGTGTGTTTGCATACAATATGGACCCTATGATCTCCTAAGCATAGTAACAGCTCAGTAAGACCCTACAAATAGAACAATTATGTCCTCTGCCCCCAAACCTCTTTCCACCACAAATGGAGCACTATCCTCGTGATACTCCTATGGATTCATTCCCATCCAGACCCTGAGGATATATAAGCAAGCTTGTCACTTCAATACCAACCAGCTCTGTCCTGTCTTATGCTACCCATGCTTCCTGTAGTAATGTCTAGACTCCTTCCCTTACAGCTTCATCTCCTATGCTAGTTTCAATATTTCTTTCCCTGAATTTCTGTTGGGGTTCTCTATCCTGGGCCCAGGATTTGTTTCATTTTGTTTTACTTGTTTGTTTTAGGACTTGGGTAGTATCTTAACACTTCAGTATGATCCAAGCTTAAGTCTCAGACCCTACGATTGAGTCTTTGTCACATATTGTCACACTTGAAACTAATGATTCCCTTGCTGGAACTGATGATGATGATGAAGATGATTAGTAATATGCCTGTGTGTTAAAAGGAGTTTTACATGTGAGTTTCACTTACATTATCTCTAATCATACAACAATTCTATAAGTTAATTATAATTATCTTCATTTTATAGACAAAGAAACCTAGGCTCATGATTCACCGTGAGAAGGTAGCAGAGCTAGACTCAAACCCAGAGTTGTTGATCTCTAAGCTTTCTTACTCTTTCTAACACAATACATAAGAATTCTATGACTGTTCTTCCCCTCCCTAGTGGATCTACCAATCCTGCTAGTGGATCTTCCCCTAGTAGACCCACCAACCTACCTAGTGGATCTATCCCCATTGGATCTACCATCATTCATTCTCGTATTTGCCATTCAACAAATATTTACTGGGCAACTATGATGAGTTAAGTAGGATACTAGACACTGGGACTATAGCAATGATACAAGAATAATTATAATTCTTTACCTTATACCCCCAACAACATCCTAAATCTCTAATAAAAAGGGTCAGTAGACTTTCTACTTATTCCAGATTATGATAAACTATAAAAGGGCTTTTAAGTAGAAATTTGTATTATCAGATATGTGATTTAGAAATACCATTCTCAGTGGGGATCCTAGATTAAACTGTGTATTTGAAGGAGTAAAGGACCACTAATAAATTAATACTCTAACAAGCAATAATGGGCCTAAGCTGGCTAATTTTAGGAATAGACAAAGAGGAAGATGAACAACACTTAGATTGAATAATCAAGATTCACTGATTGAATGTGAGAACTGGATGTTGATAATACTGATCATTGTATCTATCCACTAGCATACCAGATGGCATTAAATTAAATGCTGTATAAAATGAGCCAGCACAGTGCCTGGCAAATTTTTGTTATTAATAGCATCATCATCCACTAAAGCTGGAATAAGTTTTTCTTTAGTTTGAGCTTAAATTTGCATTATTATATTCCCAACCTGTTAGTCTAGTTCTGTTTAATAGCAATGTTTTATGGTTTTAGAGTATTTGACAGTTTCACAATATGCTTTTATATCACCACATTAGGATTTATTGAACTTTGTCATATGGTTTCCCATGGCCACCTTCAGTTCTTCCCTGGCTTTATAATAGATTAGAATCAGAGATAGGAACGACTTAAAGTGATTACAGCAGGATTAAGTTGCAGTTATCGATAAAGGAGGAAGCAAGAAATTTTAAGCAGAAAAGCATAGACATTCGAAGCCATTCAGCATAGGGGAAAAGAGCAAACCTCCAAATGTTAATTATACTTTTACACTTCTGCACAGTATAGTAATTGATGTGTGTAATGATGATCCCACTTAAACAATAAACCATTAAATTATATGTATATTCTGTTTTCTAAAGTAGGGAATTTTTTTAAGGCTAAGGTCGAACAACAAAATTTGTTCCTTGAGTGGAATCTGAGGGGAAAGCCCAGTACAGAACAGAAGACAGACAAGCAGAGCTCTTCTTGATGTGGTCATTAGAGATTAAGACCCTAACTGTGCCCACCTAACTTGACATTCCTGTTGCACAGGAGGGGTCCTCCAAAACTTCAGATGGGCCCTTAGAAAATGATGCAAAGCAAAGCATAAGATTAATTTATTTTTCCTGAAAATACCCATCAAAATATTTATGATACAGTTTTATGCATTAAGCTGTAAATTATCTAGGGAAAAAATCCTTCCTATAGAAAATTGTAGTCCTTCACAATTCTAGATAAAAAAGGTTTTACTTCTTTTTTTTTTAAAGTAGAAAATTATCTCAAATGCGATTTTTAATTTTTTATAGAAGAACTCTATTGACATTCACAGACGTATAACTTTCATGGGAAAACCTCAAATAAAATTCCTTTATTTCCACCTCATAAAACATTCTTGTTTTATATAAAGTACATTCCTACCTAAGATACGCATTACCAATCTCTCAAAACTCATTGTCAGCCACTAGCATGACATTTCTCCCTAGTTACTAGCTTTTAAATATTTCCTTTTATCTATGAACTCAAAATCAAATTTAATAAACATTAGTTTTCAAGCAAATAACAAAGAATTAAGTAGTGAACTAAAAGTTACAAATTAAAATTAAGGGTGATGCGAGTATAGACAGAAAGACAAAGAAAACATTAATTGATACATAACTTCAGGGCTTCCAAAGAACTCCAGTTACTCAGCATGACACATATATAAGTTTTACAAACATTTCTTTTTTTTATTACCTAGGAGCATTAAGGATATACTTTCTTGACTATAATAATTGCTTGCAGTTAATTACAAATGGAACAGGAGTGCTGGTAATATTAGAGACTTGTACTTTGCATAAAACTGGAAATTACTGCTATTACTCTTGGTTGTTAGAGAATATTAGGTCATAGATGCTAATTAGCAGTTCATAGCCCTCCTACAGGGGGGAAATCTCATTACCATGTGAAACTGTCTTGGTAGCCAAGCCCAGTACTCATGGCACTCTGACCATTTTTGTTTGAGCAATTATAAGGTATAATAACACTAAAGATTTACTTTTTTTGTGAGAGGAACCATGAAGGTTAACAAACACAGTCTTATATTTGCTCACTAGTTTAAGAAAAACAGCCATATTACATTTTGAGTCTCACGGTCAATATTCAGGGATTGATTAAACCACAAAAAGTTTTCATTTACACACAGAAGAAACAACAGAGTCTCCCACTAAATACCTGTTCCCAAAAGAAAAAATTAACAACAAAATTATTATGGGATGGGAGAAGATGAGAATTGTTCTAGGACCTTTCCAACGGGCAATTTTTCATACAGTTTTATATATGTGCATACAAACACTCACATACAACTAGCCCTGGATATATCTATATTTGTATTTTGACAGATACATATATCCAGATATATCTATCTATATTAGACAGAAGTCTTTTTAATATAGCCAGATAGTTTGAAAAAGAGACATTTTGTAGACTTATTCTGGTATTTTGGCTTTTTTAAAAGAGAATTTTGAGCTGTGATTTATTAAAATATTTCCATCTGTTCCAATATACACATACTTTTACTATGCACATAATCATTTGGAGAAAGGTATATTGAAAAAGGGAGGAACATGTTAAAACTCCAACATCATTTTAATTATTCCTACTAAAGTAAGAGAAATTAGACAATGCATAAATCCTGGCTGCTTAGTCAAACTAGTTTTCATATTGAAATATAAGTCATATTTGTATTGAAAAAAAGAATATTAAATTCTTTATATTTATACCCGGGGATACACATGTTCATGCAACACATATACATATACACACACTAGTGGTCAAGAAAAGTTCCCTAAAGAATGAGACAAGAAACCTAGGAATAAATCAGAGTCACAGGAATACATGGATTCTTTATTTTAAAATAGACATATTCATTTCTTCTCAATGTAATGACATGTCCCACTTTTAATTGGGCTCTTTTCTCTTCCCAGAAATCATATCCATTTTCACCTGTGGAAGTAAAATTAATTAAAGGGGCGATAACTTGTAAAAATTGGAAGAGTAAATCTTTCTCCTCTGTGTAGTATCAAAGGTTCCTTGTGATGCAAAATGTCCTTCCCCTAAGCTCTTGTCAAGCCTTAAACATAGGCTAGAATTAAATATAAACGGACTCTGAGTTCATTAAGCAAAGGAAAGAAAGAATTGGAGGTTTAGTGAGAAACAGTGAGGGAGACAAGCTCACTCTGTCCTGCATCAACAGAGGACAGGAATTAGGGAGTAGGGGGGAGCTTGGAACATTTTGTTTTAATCTACGCACTTCTTTCTTACAAGAAGAGGATTCCTTTTATTGCCTTGAACTCAATCAGATCTCTGTTATGGGCAATCTCAATCCCAAATATGTTGACCCATGAAAGCACTTTAAGTTGTTGGACCATTTGCTATATTTCTGTTTGAAAATATGCAACTATTGACATAGCACGTGTGGATCAGCTAGGAGCACCTGCCAACAGAATAATGGAACATCAGTATTTCATTGGTTTATTTCATAGTAATACATGTTAATTGAAAAAAATCATTAGAAAATTCAGTAAGGGAAAATACATCAATTTCTATAACAGAGATAATTATATGATATTTTGTTAACATTTTGATGTCTGTCTGCCTGTCTCTATCTACCTTTGTATCTATCTATAAAACACTATTGCAACAGCTAACATTTGTAATTTTAGTTTACAGGTACTTTCAAATGTTAATATTCATAGTTTAGGGAGGAAGAACTTTATAAGATTTGTGTGTCTGCTTGACACTGTATGTGTGTGTGTGTGTGTGTGTGTGTGTGTGTTATTTATCATGCTACTCTACCAATTGTCCCACCTGTTCCATCAAAAGCAAAGGTTAATTACATTTCTGTGGAGCTATCCAGTGGAAGGCTACTTTTCTCCCACTAAATTACAACGAGAGTAAATTAGAGGTTTTCAGAACTTCAGGGTTTTGATTGATGAATTCATTAATTCACCTTTTCAAAGTGAGGACTCATGTTTTAAATATTTTATGTACAATTTGCATGTTGGCATTTTTAAGGGCTTTTTAAAAAAATCTGACAGTGCTTAAGAGAAAGGTCAAACTGATCACCTTGGAGCCTGAATGCCTTTGTAATGCACAGAGCAAGAGGCAGGGTTCAGTCTTCTCTGCTTTTCTCTTTCTTGAAAAAAAGCTTGTATTGTTCCTTTAGGACAAGAACAAATATGCTTAATGAGATATTAGATTCCATTTCCCAAAGTGAGATTCTCTTTGCATCAAGGTAGACATGGACACTGTTCAACAGAGGTTTGGTTCTTATTTCATTTTGCAGATCAATGTTAGAGAATGCATGGGAACGACATTGCCATTGTCCACAGGAGGCCTTTCCACTCATGTGGTAGACGCTTTAACATATTCTACATGTAGCCTTTGACGTACAGGCGTCTGTCCACACCCCCAAGACATCTGAGCATGTGCCTGTCAACTCTGCTTTGAGGAAACATAGAGTCTCCCAGTCATTGAATAAATTATTTCTGATTTAAGAAACATATATGCACAATGTGACATCAGAAGAATAATAAAAATAAGAGACTTGGTCTGATAAGCAGTGTCATTGGTTTTTCCTCTCATCGAATCTTCTAGTGTAATATACTACATTACCCCCGCTCCAACACGTGTCTTCAACTTATTGTGGCTACTTTTGAGAATTCATTAAGAAATAAAGCAATTACAGAAGATTTGTTCAATTTTTTTCCTCAGTTGACCAGAATTAAGCCTGATTTAAAAGAGAGAGAGAAGAGAGAGAGAATATCAACATGATTAGTTAATGATATATAAAATTACCATTTAGTCTTCCATATAAGATCATATGGGGTAGACATAAATGGGTATGCAGATATATATCCTGGCTCAGGTTGCAGGATAAGTCATATACAGCAGGATTTCTTTGAAAACATCGTAACAACAAAAGAGCGGTCTTGTTTTTAATGCCTTACCTGTTTAATGCAACCTCAACCCAAATTGGCTCACACATGCAGAATATTAAGCAGGGATCTAGTGTAATGACTGAGGGTTTTCAAGGCATCAGAGGAAGAATTGTTAATGCATATGGAGTTTCATCCTTATTAAAATCTGAGGCAATATTTATGGTTTTCCCTGTTGGTGAATCCATCCCATAGCTGCACACAACAGTGCATTCCTGGCCTCATTCTCAGTCCTTAATTTGCACTTGAAAAATATGTACATGTTGAGCCAGATGCTTCCAGTGCCTAAGGTAACTCTATGATAAATTAGGCACTTGAGAAAACAAGATTAACTCTTTCACTAAGAGTTCTGCATAGAGAACCACTTCACTTTACATAAATACATTATCTGAAAATCTAACTTTACCAAAAAGGCAATTAGAATTTACTGTAATTTTGCACTTAGCATAATATTTTTAATGCTTACAAAAACTTTTACAAAAACTTTTTTCCAAATAACTCTCCAGTAATTTGTCTACTGGGTAAAGCTACATACTTTTAAAATGAGAACTATCCCCTGGTGCCCGGGGGGGACAAATTAGCTATGTTTCCCAAATGTACCCCATACTGTTTTTAATCCATGACATTAATACACATTCATAAATAAGGCACTAGGAGGCTGATCATTAATTGTCAAAGGAGTGTTTGGAGCAAAGTCTTACATGCCTCATCAATATGGCCTATTTCATTTTAACTTAGAAAAACTAAATCTTTTTTTAAGAAAAACTAAATTATTGGGTTATTGAAAGTGTTTCATCTCTACTTTTCTTTCAAAGGCTGAGGATAGTTCATCCTTTCTATCATGTTCCCTCTTTAGTTCAAATGACTGAAATGTTCTTCGAAATGTTGGCTTTATGTAGAACTAATCTAAGCTGTTTGTGACCTTAAGGGTGTTTGAGTCACACTTTTAATACTCAAATTTTTGGCAAGATACTTGAAGGGATTAAAGGGCTCAGAACAACACTGAACAAATCAGCAATAATTACAACGCAATGACTATTACAGCACAACAATATCACAGAATGTCTCTAAAAGCATCCAGTTGCACACTTCACTTTGCTACCCTCTTGCACCATGCTGATTCTTGGAGCAGGGCTCTCTCTAGCCCTGACCTGTACCATTTAAAATATTCATGAAGCAAAGTTCTTTCATGTTCCAGCAAACTTGCAGCAAGTTATACATCCCTCCATCTCCTCCACCTTCGGATAGAAACTTCTGCAACAGCTATTTCAACATAAATATCTCAAGAGCAAGCTTTATCTCATTGAGTTAAATTTGATGTTTACCTTGAAAACGTTGTACGAGTAAACATCGTGTCTTAGCACTCCAAGGGACTCTCTGACCCAATGGATCTGCTGAGAAACCTCCAAATCCTTCCAGTCTGAATGGACACTTTTACTTTACCCAGTCTCAAGCCTCTTTTGTCAGGTTGGGTGAGGATGGTGGGTGAGAATGGAATCCTGTAAAGTGTTTCGCGAGATGTTGAAATTTTGACAGAAAACTTTTTTGCTTGACAAAATCTCACCACTTGGTCTTCCTTCTCTGTTTCCCTGATATGTACCATCACCCTCCTTTATCATTCATGTCAAGTTTTTATTTCTTATAGCACTTCTGTGGGCTAATAATCATGTGTAGTATTTATTCCCGTATGCTCCCTTTTTAACTAAGTCTAATTTGTCTTCCTTTTGTTGTCATGAACATCTGCCCCCTCACAGACTGTCGAATCCATTTAAAATAAGATAATCTGCCAGGTGCAAGGAAGTATGTGCCACCACACACCCACTGCAAAAAGAAAGACTTTTCTCCAAATTTTTTCAATGTTGCAGCTACCAAACAAATAACAGTTACAAATTTTTTATTAGTTCAAGGATATCATGATGGCAAGATTTTGAAAAGGCTATTTCTTATGGTAGCCACGTTTTCCTTATTTTGAAGTTTCTTTTCTGTACAACATAAAACTGAATATTCTCTGGTATGAGATATAAGCCAGACTTATATTAAGCATTCACTGCCCAATCTTGGATTTATTATACAACTAAGGGATGAAATTTTAGCATGGAGTCACAAGACAGATTACAAATTCAACTTGCATCTCGGTAAATGCTTCTTATATAATAGACACGATATAATGCATTTCTGAGAAGTAAATGCAAAATGTATTATTTAAAAAGCAGTATTTCAGGTATGGGTATGTCAAATTAAAAAATGGAAAACATTTAACAACCATCATTTAGGATTGTTTTAATAGTCTTGGCTTTAGTTTTACCAATAGATAAAAAAGGTACAATAAAAATTTCTCAAGGATAAAAATGAACCTTGGCATGGCAACAAAGAGCAGAATATAGGACATTGTCTAATGTCTTTTGAATTTTAACCCCAGCAATGACATGTACATGACTCGTTACTATGGACAAGTCAATTAACCTGTCAAAACTGTGCTGGTGATAGCCAAATGTCTGCCCACCTTTCAGAGGATCAAAGTGATTTAAAGCACATGAACAGATTTTAAAACCACAACCAACTATCCAAATACAAACTATTAGGATTATTCAGCAATAAAAAATTAATGTACATTGAAAAATATTCACATGGGGTTTATATTTCAATAATACCTACTCTATTATAATACAGATTCCTTTTAAAGTCATAGTTTGGACACGTTCATTGATGCCTCATTTTATTTGAGAGCATTGCCCTTTCACAACATTGTGAAATGTCTTATTCACTTGACTTGTTTTCAAAACTGTTATATATCCATTAAAAGGAACAAAGTATAAGCATGCCTGAAAATGTATATGGGTATATCTACTCAAGGTTACATACATTTAAAATATGCCATTTCAAAACATACAACTACATTCAAAATTCTGACATATAGCTACAACTTCTGCAGTTCTGTCAGTTACTTAAATTATTTTTCTTACCTTATATCTGATTGATAATTCTGGATATGAAAAACAAAACTACAGTTGAATCTCATTATTTATTGTAGCTATATGTTCTATAATGTCACTGGGAACATTAAATTAGCAAATACTGACCCTTTGCGCCTAGGGGAAATACAGGGTTAGATTTCATCAACTTATCAATGCATAACCTTGTTTTATGTGTCTTTCTGTTTAAAGACACTTTATTTAATTTACATTGTTTGTTCATTAACTCATGCCTGAACAAAGCTTAGCGAACACATATATTCTCCATAAGGCACATCGCAACCTTCTTGTGTTTAATAAAAGTAGAAAACACTTTGGCATTATGCTTGCAGGCCATTTTAAACAGCAAAATCCCCACCCAAAACACAAAAATATGAAACTGTGGCACAAAATAAACTGCAAACATGATACTTGTGTACAGTATGAGAATTGAAACAAGAAAGTGGAGCATTGCCTTGTTCTCCCTCAGCTGGGAATGTGTGCAATGGATGATTCCAATTTTTCACTACTCTACACAAATCTGTGAACGACTGCAAAAGCACTGTGAGTATTGATTTCGGAGTTGCAAATAAATTTTAGCAAGTAGCCAAATTTGAAAATATGAAATCTGCGAATAATGAATACTGATTACATCTTAAGACTACATCTGAGATTGAACAAAATTAGTGACTTGTTGGTTCATCTTATGTGAGGCTTCTATTTGGTATAGGGCATCTAATACATCTAAAACAGAGTTGTGAAGCAGCTATACACGACTTACAATTTAATGTCTGTCTTCTCCACACCCCCCACCCCATAATTCTTCCCTTTAAAGAGCTATACTGCAACTATATTTGCTTATAAATTCTTTGGGTGGAATAGCTTAAATGATTATTTTTGAGGCACAATTTAGGATATCTAGAAGTAAATTTGTATAAACAAATTCCTTTTGCTCCCTTTCCCCCCAGTGCCCAATTCTCCACAGCCATAATGCTTTACCCTTTGTAGATCAAAAAAGTACAGTATCTCAGTCGAGTGGTACCAGTCTGAGAGCGTCTGCATTACCAGTCAAGCCATTGCCATGGCCTTTTAAAATGAAGTTGAATTTGACCCACTCTGACATTCACCCTGGTAAACTGCTGTCATTACAATGGAAAAGTTCATAATTCCCCCTGTAGGTTATATTTAATTTTCTACCATCTCTACTGAGAAGAATTCTGGGTTCAGTATGTCTCCAAAGACAATGGCCAGGTTTCAGTGATTCACACAGTGCTCCGGTCACTTTCTTCACTGCATCTCTAACACCCCCTTGCTGAAGAAGAGGAGAATTGACTCGGAAATGGAACTCAGTCTTTCTGCAACCCGTGACAGGTTCTGTTCATTAAAAAGTCTGCTAGGGCCATCGCCATTTACACCTGTTCTTAAGATTACTCCTTTAGTGTTTTATGAATTGATCTCTGACATTCCAGAAATATTCCACAGCATGATTAGTCATCGAATTGTAGCAGATATTCTAATACGATTTTTTAAAAAACCTCTATGAGTCAGAACCTAGGACTTAAGTCCTCCTGCAGGCTGTATGAGGTTGGGCAAGTCACTTAATCTCCAGAGTTTTATTTTCCTCATCTGTTAAATACAGACAGTAATAATTACCTCAAAGGGTGAATAGGAGGATCTAACGAGATAATAAATGCACAAGTGTTTTGTAAACAATTAAAGGCTTTAGGGATAGGATCTTGCGTATGGCATCAGCTACTGTAAATGTAGTAACGACACAGTAATATCATTATTTCTAAAATAATCCTTCAAAATATAGTAAAACCAGCAGCTTCTTTTCAAGTTTCTTTCAAGTAACTCTTAATTTTGCTATTTTTGCTCTGTTTCCAAAAAATAAGCGTTTGAGAAAGTTAAATACTGATAAGTGCCGGGAAACAAAAATAGAACCCTTGAGCCTGAGATCTGTAGTGAGTTTCATAACTATTCTAGAGGAACAAATCACCCATGCAGAACCTTCCATTTTCCAGGGCAACCAAACTGTATAAACTGAATTTCAGGTCCTCAAAGCAGAAAGACTTGGTCTCACACTGCATGTGTGAGTTTGGAGGTTTTAACTTGGTGGTACTCATAGCCACACCCTCGGATGTGTTGAGTGCAAATTTATGCTTAATTTAATTATACAACATGTAAATGATCAAAAGAGTGGAAAAAAGATGCCTTGGCTTGGTTCCAGATTTGTTCACATAATTAATAGTGATCAAAGTGACCAGATAATTGCTGATCTTGCCCAGTGTTTGTAAGTTAGTTTTCTATTTTAATTGAGAAATCTGCTTCAGATTTAGGTTTGAGAGCATTTGTTTTGGATTTCTTTTTCTTAGCCTAAACCGCTTTACTTTCATCTGTAAAGCCCATTGACATCTGACATTTAAGACTTTTCATCATGCCACACCTTAGATGTGAAATCTTCTCCCAACAACTGGGTCCGATGAAGACTCTCACTTCCCACAAATTCCTTTTTAGCAACTGTTTTTTCTCACAGTATTCACTTCGAGTCCATCACCCACTAACTAAATTTTGATCAATATGTGCTTGTTTGGGACCCATGTTTTGTTTTGTTTCTTTTTATGAGTAATGCTTAAGCCAATTTAGCTTGTAATCTTAGAGTGGACTTTGTCTATATTGTGTTTGGTATATTGTGGCTTATTTAATAAACACTTAACAGCAACCAAAGAATTGGACCAATTGACACATCAGCTTTATGGATTTAATGGATGACTGACACTTTAAAAAATCCTTTAAGGGTAGAATAAATAAAGCATGAAGAATTTGAATTAACTGTCCCTGAATATCCTAGGACTTCAAATGTTACTGTAATCAACAGTGAAAGAATCAAGCCATTGGTCCACATAGAGAAAGACAGACTTCACTAACACTTACTTCAGTTACTGTTGAGAGAGCTCACTTGGTGAAAACAGTTCTATTTTAATACTCCATTGGAATGAAATTAGTGTTGCTTTTGTGTTATTTTACCTAGAGAGCTACCTTAAAGTCCTATCATTTTTATAAAATCCTTCGAGCTTTACGTCCCAATGGGTAGGCACATCCCTGCCCCATAAATGTCTTGATGTAAGGCACCATCACTGTTCAATGAGGAGCTCTCCATGGTCTACTGATCATTTACAAGGAGATTAATTCTTTCAGAAGAGAAAGCCAGGTTTCCTCTACGGAAGCCAGGTTTTATGCATACAGGAACTATAGGAACAGTAGATTTCACAAGAGTCCTTAATATTCAGGGAACACACCTGATTGATTCTAAAAATCACCTTTGTCCTTCCTTAATTTGGTGGCATGCTTCAATTATACTTTGTAAAATAGAAGAGATGGTGGAATGCCCCTTGGCAATTGCAGCATGCAGTAGCATAACCATCCTAAGTTCCACTGAAACAGACATGTTTTGAATTCATTTTAAAGGCTCTGTGGGCTTCATGAATGTTCTGGTTGGCTACCTGATGAATATGACAAGCACTTGGCTAAGGGGACATAAGTGAAGTCACTGTGGGATTTGTGGCTTTGGTTCTTTTCTTTGGAAAATCACCAAGTTCAATAGTAGGGGAAAAAACAGGATTATCACCTTGAGTATCAAAACATGAGTTACTCTTTCTCCCCCTTTTATGAATCAAACTTACTATTTTCCTTTTATAATTCAGAGAATGCATTGGTGAGGAATTAGGAAAGCTGATTTTATGAGGGGTGTGGAATGTGTTTTCAAAGAAACTTAGCAACATTTTGAAAACCCAAACACCTTATCTATCAAAATCTAAGACTTGTACTTTAAGTTTAAACTTTACATTGTGAAAAATAGTTAACGGCATCCATTTATTAGTTAAAATAGTATATCAAATAACTACACCTGACACAGACAACAGGCAGGAGGCTGTGCTGAGGGCCTTCAAAGATGCAAAGATACTTAAGACACATCCTCAGTGAGCTGATGGTATAATCAAGAAAGTGTATACAAAGGAGGAAAAGTTAAGTTACTATTCAAGAAAGAAAAAACTGCACATCAGGATAATGAAAGTAATTGCTTTGGAAAATGAAGCTACAGACTCAAAATTTAAAATAAGACTCTGTCTTTTACTAACAATTACATGCAGGGAGGAAGAGAAGGCCGGTATAGTCAGATAGCTTCAACTCTCTCTGCTCTTAAAAATTTCAAAATTATAGGCTTTATTTTATTTACATATACCACCTAAAACCATTTTTGGAGATTTGTCTTGTAGGCAGTGGTAAGAGTGAAAGAAAGTAGGCACATTTAGGGACATTTGGAGGAGGAAAAAACTATGACAGGAAGAAGAAAGGAGCTTTCGATATTCATAGAGCTATTTGTAGAGGACCAGTGGTATCCTCTTCAAAGGGGCCACAGAATTTATTGTTGCTCTAACCGGGTTGCCAGGCTTTCATTAGAAAAGTGGAATCATTAACATCACGCATTTAATTTATAACTCTGAAGACAGTCTTAGTATCATTTATCAAAAAAAGTAGAAAAGATTATGGATTTATATCAAGGATCTATGGAGATTTAAATATGATCCTTGACCTCAATGACATCCTCCGTTTACTCCTTAGGCACCTAAAACTCTACAAATGAAAACCAAACTCCTGAACGTTCCTCTTGCGTATCCTACAGCTGGAAGGACACCACTAAACAACCAGCCCTTTTCCTTGCCACACCAACCAGTCAACACCGCCTTTAGCCCAGCATCTGAAATGTCTCTTACATACCCCACCCTCCTCTCTGTTCTGTACGAGGTCTCCATGCCGTCCTGTTTTTGTGGACATCCTCCACACTGCCAATAGAATTCTATTTCTAAAATGTCAATGTGAACAAATCACTACTCCACTTAAAACCATCTACTAACCATGCATTGCCAAAGGATAAAGTCTAATGTGTTTAGTGTGGTGGTAAAAGGTCATTTGCCATCTGGTCCCCTCTTTATTTTTCTGCGTCTTCTCTGTTCATTGTCTCCATACACCTAGGATCTAGCCTCATTGAATTGTGTGCAGTTCCCCAAACCTGCTGATGTATACATCCGCCTTTGTCCGTGGTGTTACTTCTGCTCATCCTTCAGGACACAGCTCAGCTGTCACCTCCTCTTGATCACTGCTTTGCCTGGGAGCATCGGCTGTTTCCTCTTCTGTCCTTTATCAAACAACTTAGAATATGTTATTAGAATTTATCATGTTCTCCAGACTGTGTGCTTTTTAATAGCAAAGGCCATGAAGACCATTCATCATTGACTATCCATCGTCTGGTAGTAAATTTTGAGAGAGTGACTGAATAAATATCTTGCTATTTTTCTTACACTGAACACGAGCTGCTCAGTCATAGACCATGTCTTATTTATCTTTGACTTCAAAGAAAAGTATCTGAGAGAAAGTAACACTTGCTAAATGTTTGTTAGATGAATAAATTAAAAATTGGCTGACTACTTGAAAATTGACTGATTGGCTAAATTTATAAGATAATAACTAGCTATAATATTGCCCCAGCAGCAGTAAGATTTTTAATTATTTTAGTATATTTTGTTCTCTAGTATAATTAATTGTATAACTTATTTGCAAAAGATGTCAATAAAATTATTTTTAAAAATTTGTTCTTATAGACTAAACTTTCTGGAATTTTTACTCAAACGCTGATAGTGATTCAAATTACTTTAATCTTAGAAGATAAATGTAGAACTCTTTCTCTTAGCCCATAATTACATGATAAAATTTTTGGTAATTAATACATTCTTAAGCTAAAAGTTACTGAAAGCTTAAGGCACTGTGCTAAGCACTTTATATGTCATGTAATGCTTGCAATTAACACTATGTGGTTTAAGTTCCCTTACTTGCCTCATTTCACAGTTAGAGAAACTGAAGCTTAGGAACATCACCCTGCCCAAGGTCATACAACGAGCAGGAGGAAAGCAGGATTTTAAACTAAGCTTCTCATTCACAAAAGCAGAATCTTAGTCATAACCCTATTATGCCCCCATTTGCTATAAGATACTATTAAGCAAAAGTCCTGGATAGGACATTTTTCTTAATTACTGAAATATTTTTGGTATAATTTCATTTAAGTATGTGCTACTATTACATGCAATGAGAGAAAACAGCTTTGCCTAAAGCATCACTGAAAAGATCATTTATCCTCAAACATTATGTATAGAGTACATCCAGCCATACTGAATACATTTCCCACTTATTGAGTGTATTCTATGTACCAATAGATCTGTTAAATACCTTGCATTTGTGACCTCATTAAATACTAAAAAACCCTGAAAATCAATATTATTACTCCCATTTTGTGGATGAGGAAACATAATCAGAAAGGTCACCTAAGTGGAAAGAGCTCTTTCTTTAATGTTTCATTTTTTAAAAATCTCTATTTATTGAGCAGAGAAACACAAATATAGAAAAATATACAAATCTATAAAGATTCCATACCATTAATGATCACAAAGCAAGCACCTGAGTTACTGCAAACCAAGCCAAGAAATAGAACACTGTCAGCATCTCAGAAGTCACTTTATGTACCTTTCTAAGCACTACCCTATTCCCCAAAAGTAACCATGTAAATGGAATATTTGAATGGGCATTTTGACTCTTGCTTCTTTCAATATTGTGTTTGTAAGATTAATCTATTTTATTATGTATGAATGTGATTCATTCTTTTTCATTGTTGTATGGAATTCCTATGAAAAATGTATACATAACATACACATATATGTACAAACACAGATGTGTATATATAAAAACATGAATTTCAATGTTACTGTTTATAAATATTTGGATTGGTTTCAGTTCAGGTTTGTTATTAATAATTTTTCTATAAACCTTTTTATCCATGTCTCTTTCCTGCCCACATGCATGTCTTTCTCCAAGTGTATACCCAGGAGAAGAATTGCTGACTTGTAGAGTAAGTGCATCTGTAACTTTAAAAGATAATGTTAAACAATTTTTCATGGTGTTTGTACCAATATATACTCTGACCCAGCGTAAAAAGAGTTTCAGATGCTTTATAGCCTTCATGAACTCAATATTTTCAGTACTTCTTTGGTCTTTTTATTTTTAGCTATTCTGTTCTGTATAGTGGCATATCATTGTGTTTTTAATTTGCACTTCATTGATTATTAATGAGTGTGAGCACAGTATTATATTTTTAATAGTCATTCTGATATCCTTTTGAAAAGAATCTGTTTAAATTGTTTGCCTAATTTTCTTTTTTTAATTTTAATTAATTTACATTTATTTATTTATTTATTTTGAATGAATGATTTGGTAGTTTATTGGGGAAAGCAGTGCTGCATCCTTTGGAACTGCCCTTGGACTTTTAGTGATTTATTTCGGCAGACTAATGTGAATTTCCCAGGGCTCGATGCCTAGGTTCACAGGGCTCTCAGCCACTCCTTGTCCCCAGGAAGCACAGCCATTGAAACAGGAACCAGCACATCTCCCTCACTCCCCACGTCAACTAACATGGGTCCCAGGCCCTGGAGTTGGAGGTGTTCTTTATTTTATTTTATTTTAATATCTTTTTTTTTAATTTCTGTATTTTATGGGGGTATAAATGTTTAGGTTACGTTGCCCTTGTCCCCCGCCACCCCGAGTCAGAGCTTCAAGTGTGTCCATCCCCCAGATGGTGCCCATGGCACTTATTATGTTTGTATATACCCATCCCCTCCTCCCGCCTCCCATCTGCCCAACACTGCATAAACATTATTCCTATATGTGTATTTTATTTTATTTTTTATTTCAGAGTATTACGGGGGTACAAATGCTTTGGTTACATAAATTGCCTTTGCACCACCTGACAAGAGTGCCGTACCCCAGGTAGCACACAATATGTCTGTTAGGTGTGGATTTACCCATCCCCTCCTCCCCGCTCCTGCCTGCCCCACACCCTGTGAATGTTACTTCCCATATGTGCTCATTAGTGTTGATCAATTAGTACCAATTTAATGGTGAGTACATGTGGTGTTTGTTTTTCTATTTGTGTGATACTTCCTTTAGAAGAATGGGCTCCAGCTCCATCCAGGATAATACAATAGGTAGTTCATCATTTTTTATGGCTGAATAGTACTCCATGGTATACATATACCACATTTTGTTAATCCACTCATATATTGATGGACACTTGGGTTGTTTCCACATCTTTGCAATTGTGAATTGTGCTGCTATAAACATTCAAGTGTAGATGTCTTTTTTATAGAATGTCTTTTTTTCCTTTGGGTAGATGCCCAGTAGTGGGATTTGCTGGATCGAATGGTAGATCTACTTCCAGTTTTTTGAAGAATCTCCATACTGTTTTCCAAAGAGACTGTACTAATTTATATTCCTGCCAACAATATATAAGCATTCCCTTTTCACTACATCTGTACTAACACCTATTTTTTTTTTTATTTTTTAGTAATGGCCATTCTTCTAGGGGTGAGATGGTATCTCATTGAGGCTTTAATTTCATTTCCCTGAGGATTAGAGATGTTGAGCATTTTTTCACATGTTTCTTGGCTATTAGTCTATCTTCTTTTGAAAAGTTTCGGTTCGTGTCCTTTGCCCGATTTTTAATGGCATTGTTTGATTTTTTTCTTGCTGATTTTCCTGAGTTCTTTATAGATTCTAGTTATTAGCCCTTTATTGGATGTATAGCATGCAAATGTTTTCTCCCATTCTATAGGTTGTCTATTCGCTCCAGTGATAGTTTCTTTGGCTGTGCAGAAGATTTCTAATTTGATCAGATCCCATTTTTTTCTATTGTGTTGCCTGGGTTTTATATCATTATTATTCATTTACAGAACTTATTCGCATTTTCTATATAGAGATCTTACAAATTTCTGATTAGAATTATTTAGAGTTAATGGTTACTTTTGTGATACAAATTTTAAATAGTTTATTTTTCTTAAAATTTGTATTCCAAGTGATTTTTGCTAGTACAAAAAATACAACTGATTTTAAAATTGTTCTTGTGTCAGCAATCTCGCTAAACTCAACCTATTATTCCTATAATTTATCCATAGATTACTTAGATTTTTGACATACAAAATTATAGTATCTATTGATAATAATAAATTTATTTCTTGCTTTTCAAATCTTGTTTATTTATTTTCTTAGCACATTTAATTAGCTAGATTTTCTGTCCAATACAGCTTGTCCCATTTACATTAATGTAATCACTGATATATTTGGATTTAGATAGATCATCCATTTTTATTTGTCCTGCCTTTTCAATGTACTTTTTTTCTTTCCTGTTTTCTTTTAGAATTATTTGCTATTTTGTTCATTCTTCCATTGTAATCTAGTTCTATTGGCTTCTCATATTCTTTTACTGTTTATTCTAGAGACTGCCATGTACACCCTAGATTTACCCAAGTTGCTGTCTAAAATACTAATTTTACCTTTGATAATGTGAAGACATTAAAAGACACAAACACCATTGATATTTTGTGTATGTAAATTCTTTGTATATTTTAAACTCCATAGATGTTTTTAGTATTGTTTATTGAAGTTAGCATTAATTTAGATTTTACCACGTATTTGTTTTATGTTGTTTGTACTGTTTTTGTTTAATTCTTCTTGAATCTATAATTTCCATCTGAGATCTCTTTCCTTCTGTCTGGAAAATAGTATTTCTTTTAGTTCAGATCTGCTCCTGATAAATTGTCTCAATTTGTTTCATTTAAAAGTTTTCATTTTATCTTCATTCTTGAAGTATATTTTCATTGGGTATAGAATTCTAGGTCAACTGTTGTTTGCTTTTTTTTTTTTTAAGGTGTTATTGTATTTTTCTCTGGTTTTCATTTTTTCTTTCTGAAGAATTATCAGTCTAATTTTTTCTTCATTTTATGTTTTCTCCATATCCTTTTTGTTTCTAAGATATTCTCTTTTTCTGTTTGGTTTTAGCAGTTTGTCTAGATATGATTTTTTAAAATCATGTTTTGATTTCATGGTGCTTCTTGTATTTATGTCTTGATGTTTTTCTTCAGTTTGGGAAAATTCTCAGCTATATTGTCATTGATCACTTACACCCCATTTTCTCTCATTGCTCTTTCTAGGACTCTGATTTCAAATCTGTTAGACCTTCTCACACTATCCTCTATGTTTTTTACCCTCTCTTTTTATTTTATGTTCCTTTTACTTTCCATTGTTCAGTTTGGATATTTTCTTCTGATCTACCTTTTGGTTTTCTTATTGGTTCTTCAATTATGTCTGATATGTTATTACCCTTATTGGGTTACTAATTTCTATATAGTTCATTTTTAATAGTTTCTATATCTTTGATGAACTTCTCAATAATATCTGTTTTCTCCTTAAATTTATAACACATAGCTATTCTACATTCTTTATTTGTAGTTGAGAATGTTTGTTTCTATAGTCTGTTTCCATCCTTATGCTTTCTTGTCTGCTCATGTGCCTGATTATTTTGATTGTGTGCTCAATATTGTATATGAAATATTATAGAGATAGTTAGCTCTATACTGATGTTGTCTTCCTCTGGAGATATCTTACCATGACTTTTGGCAGGCAGCTATGCACACTAACAATATGGTCTTATCATACTCTATTTTCAAAGTTTTAGATGATTATTTAAATCTGGGCTTCAATCCTTTTGAGATGCTGTCTATTTCTGGCTGACGCTTACTCCTAGAGATCTTTGGGATTGGTAATACCAGCACTGGTAACACCAACACTACCAGCAGCCCCTCCACCCCCGTGTTTATCCTCCCAGCTCCACAAGACTCTCTATGTACAGTGCTTACAATCATCTTGGCTGCTTAGCCACCTGTCCAGAAATGGGCAGATGCTGCCAGGGAAAGGCAGCCCCAGATGCAGCATTATTCTTTCTGAATATCTTCCTCATAATCTTTACCCTGTAATCTTTCCATACCTTATTGGCTTTCCAATGCTTACAAGCAACTTTTTAAAAATACTTTTCATGCTTTCCCAGTTGTCCTCAACAGGAAGCTGGCAAAATTACCTAGTCCTTCATTACTGAAAGTGTGTGTCAAATAGCCCTCTTTAAACTCTGACACACTGACCTTTTAAATAAGTGTACCACTATGTAAACATCCAAATAAATATTTGCCTGTTAGACCATCTTTGAAAGCTAGCCACTTATTCTACCATTTTATTATATTGTAAACCATTCCAAGAGTTCGTTTTAGATGAATTAGTCCCCCCCCAATTTAAAGTTACCTAAGTCCTTTTAAAGTTACCTAAGTCCTTTTACCCCCAAACAAAACTCTGATTACATACGCTCATGGCTATACATAGGTTTATAACTTTTGACTATTTAGAAAAAAATCAAAACCATGCCCTATACATAGAGTCACTACCCAACCTTCAGTATTTCATAAAATATGTCAGTTTCCCAAGGTGCTCCTTGAGATAAAGTTCCGAATATTATTTGAAAAATGGTCATTTTACTGGGTTGTGGGTAGAGCCTCCCCCATTGTCAGCATTGGAGAGAATGCTGAATATTTGGATATGTCAGTGTTTTGTGGTTTAAAAGAAAATAAAACTTTTATAGTTATTAATTTTTAAAAATTTCAGAACTTCTTCTATTCTTGATCAGACAGTGTAGAAAACAGCCAACTCGTGGTGTATATATTTACCACTTTTGTTACTAGAAATGTTTCAATTGTCTTTGAAACACAGTGAATTTCTCTCACTCTTTGGTGCTGTCAGTTTAGTTCCATGTTTAACACAGTGCCTTGGAGCCAAGAGAGTTCTCCATCCATAAGGCCACAGATTGCAGCAGACACGTGGCCATGCATAGCTGAGCATCTCTCACGTTTGGAGGAAGAGGCTTTCCTGCCTATCACCACTAAGGCCCCCGGTGCCCTCCCCTGCGCTAGCATTCATCCCAGTGTGAATCTCCTCTCTGATCTGCCTCGGATGGGTTGATTAATTTTGATTTAAGCTGAGTCTCGTCAAGTTCTAAGTAACATGGAAAACATTCATATGCCTCTGTGGTTTCTTAATACCCATGTTACAGCTTCCTTAAAAGGAGTCCACCTTGTTTCTCGATCACCAACAGTTCCATGTGGAACCAGCCACGGTTACAGGAAAATACGTACAAGGATAATCCCATATTAAGGGATGTGTTGCTGAACCCTTGGCCTGCACCCTGGGTGTGGTGAGGCCCTGAGCAGATGTTTCTGGGCAAAAGCATTAGTAACAAGCAGCTGTGCACACAGAAGGCAGTTTAAATCTCCACTATTTCCTCCACAGACCCTTTGGACTCTAATATCCCATTTTCCCCATCCTATGTCCCTTTGAAAATTTTAGAGCCAATTTTTTGAAAATTGAATTTAGAAGCCTTGGGAGATTCACCAATGTAGGTGCTAAAGGACAAGCAACTCTACCCTGGCTGAAATATTTTTAGAGCTGAGCATAGCTGGGAAGAAAAATAAGGATTTTTTTCCCCTTCCTGAGAGAAAGCTTAACTGTTGGAAGCTAAAGCTATCCTTTTTAGGAGAGGAAATGCCTGCTTCCTTTCTGGGACCTGATAGCCCAAGGCTAACTGGGGACAGAAAAGGCTATTTCAAGTACTTGGGTACTTCTTCTACACTTGTATTTCCCAAGAAAATAAAACACTTCTTCAAAAACTTAACAACTTACAAGCAGGCAGATGTTTCTTCATGGCCCTAACTGAAAATGCCTCATCTAAGTGAATTTTCTTTTTCAGCTTGAATTACCTGGTTTCTGTGGCTGTCATGAGCAGATTAACTGAATCATTGCCAAATCTACACTTGATTTTTATTTATTTATTTACTTGTTTTTGCTTCATGGACATATTTTTCAGCTTAAGCAAAGAATTGTACCATGTCCAATGAACATGACCCAGGAGACACAATTTTAGCAAACACATTTTGCGACTTCGAAAGCCTGTGATGATCCTGAAGGCCTGAGGCCAAATAAATATATTCCCAGCAGGAAAGAAAATGTGCTTGTGTAGAATGAGGGACAAGAAGGACATGAAGAGATTGCCTCTTCGGCATGACAAGTCAGAATTAGCAATGTGTATGTGGGTTTTTAAAGGGTACAAAAGTTCGCGGAAGTGTTTTGAAGGTCCTGGCTACATCTGGAAAACAGAGCAGGAGACAGGTCACGTGGATTTCCGGGCCTCACTGCCGCTATTTCAAAAGGCGAGGGCTGGGCCGAAGAGGTGCAGCCATTCTGGTTTATTCCACTCTCCCCACACAGGTTGTGTGTTAGCTTCACTGTCCATTGCTGCTTTGTTTCACAGTGGCCATTTTCATGAGTTTGTGAATGTCACAAGGATTAGGGAGCACAATTGTCTGGCTGGGTTAACTGCTCCAATAGACCACCCCAAACTTCAATAGCTTTACACATTTTCTTGCTCATAGCGCTGAATCCAATCTCAGAGCTGCTCCTAAGGGAGGCTGGGACACATGTCCCAGCTGTGTGCCCAGGGGAAAAAGACAAACAGTTGGTGAACACTTCTCCAGACTCTGCTATAAGTAAAATAATGAAAATCGTTCTTTTTATCTTACAAAACTATTTACAAGAACTTTTGCTTGTAGACACTCCCTTTGCCTTTTTTAAAATGACCTTTTTTAAAGGTAGGGTAGCTATTTCATTAAGAAGAAGACTGAGCGAATACTGACAAAAAGAATGTGCCACAGGGTAGGCACACAGGCCACATTCGTTGGATCCATTGGAGAAGAAATCACAGGGTCTGCACTTAGTCCTTGGCATTCTAATGTTATCAGGTGATTTTGTGAGCATAAAAATAAAGCTGTGCTTTTTGCAAGCAGAAAGTCTCATTATATTTGAGGTGAGTCAGGAAAGGAGTGAAGGGAAAGTGTCTATTTTTGGGTTCTGAGCACAGCTGAGGAGCCCTCGATGCCTGCCAGCGAGACACAGCTGCGGCAGCGCCGCGCGGCTGTCCACCCACCTGCACACCGAGCCGGTGCCGCGCCGATTCTCTCGCAGTATTTCTGGTCTTCTTTTCTGAAAGTTGTAAGAAGCAGAACCAAACATGGCAGCTTTTCCTCAAGTATTATATAAGGGCCTCAGAATCATATAAGGGCCATGTAAGTATGGCTCTCATATGATTCTGATAAATAAGATATTCCAAGCGAGAAAAGCATTCATCTGCATAAAAGGAATTTTATTCAGTTTGCCAGATTTGACTCCCGTGTATTTAAATGCATGTTACGAGTAGCAAAATATCTTGGTTTTGCTCTAATCCTATTTACCCAGCAGTGGTGGTCTCTTGGTCATTAGTAAACCACATCCTATCTAAATACTTTCTGAAGCATACGACAAGGACAGTTGCCAGGTACAGTAAACACCGGATTAAAATAATATTACCAAGCACTATTTTATGAGCCCATTTAAAATGGTAACCTGGCAACCAGCTTGCTTTTGTCCAAATGGATTACATAGCCATAATTTGCACTCAGAATTAATTTCCAAATAAGTTTCTTGAACACAAAAGACAGCTCCAAGTAAATATTTAAATGGGCACACACTTGGAAAATGTGCAGAGAGAACTTGCCATCCTAAAAAAATTACAGTGTTCTAAAAAAAAAAAAAAGCTTGCCAGAATTTTTTCAATTAAGCAATTTGAAATAAAACAAGGATTATGGTTAATCTAATTTTATATACTGGGAGGCTCGATATTTTTTAAAAATGAAATAAAACTAAGTAAACCAAACTACATTGATAAATTAGGGAAAAAAAGGAACCCACTTTTCAGGTTAATTGGGAGAGGCAGAGCTTCATGGCCCTCACACTGGCCCCCAACGGCAATCTGTTCATTCACTGTTCATTCATTCATGCACCCATCTGTGTCTGGTCCCGTGGTGGCTCCAGGGATATTAGAGGTGAACAAAACAGATACAGGGCTTGACTCATTGAGTTTAGAATCCAGGCATTGACAAAGAGTGACATCTTACCACTTGAGAAGCCCGGACTGTTCTAGAAGTTGATGGTGCCTTAGTCTGTGGCCTGATGCCACAAAAAAAGGCCTTCCAGAAAAAGTGACATTAAAGCTGAATTCTGAAGATAAGTCAGAACCAGATAGGAGGAAGGAGATGAGGAGGGTCGGGGATGGGATATATTTCTTATAGATTCTACAGCTTGTGCAAAAGGACCTAAAAATCAGAGAGGGCATGGCAAGTTATAGAAATTCAAAACAGACAGAATGTCTAGAAAAATCATGAGTGAAGGCCAGAGTGGTCGGGGAAGGGGCTGCATAGATGGGCAGTGGGTAGCTCCGAGGAGGGATGTTGAACAGTTGGGACAGAAACACAAAACGTGTGCGACAGCAACAGCAAAAATGAATTACTGTGTATGTATCTATACACATCCATATATATACAGTAGTCCCCCTTATCTGCGGTTTTGACTTTAGAGGTTTCACCTGCTGTGGTTTCAGTTACTCACAATCAGTCACAGTTTGAAAATATTACAGTATTTTGATAGAGAGACAGAAAGACCACATTTCACATAGCATACTACAGTATATTGTTATAAGTCTTCTATTTTATTATTATTGTTGTTTATTAATCTCTTCCTGTGCTTACTTTATAAATTAAACTTTATTGTAGGTATGTATGTATAGGAAAAAACATAGTATATATAGGGTTTGGTACTATCCAAGATTTCAGGCATCCACTGGGGATCTTGGAACATATCCACCCTGGATAAGGGGGTACTACTGTATATTTTTCATGTATGTATTTCTATATATGGATGTTTATATGAATATATATTCCTTCCCCCTTTTTAATGGTCATAAAATATTCTAATTTAACAAGAAATGTATGGAAAAAATTTTGGACAGATATATAAAACAAGTGCAATTTAAAACTAGAATAACTTTCTTAATATAGTCCAAGAAAAGTCTTTTACTAGAGATTAGGCCCATGTTGGAAATGGTAGTTGGTCTGAACAAATAACCAGTAGTTATGGAGTATCTTCTATGTTTTTATTATATACTGGGTTAGGCAACTGGGGGAAACAAAGGAAATCTATTTGCTGAATCCATCAATGAAAAATATTTCAGACATCAGCCTATTTCCTTAAGGCACTTACTTATAGAGATAAAGCCAGAAATCATGAAGCAACTGGGAATAATTTAATGTTATGATGGGCAGCACATTCAGAATCCAAGGAAAGGAATAATACAGTGGGTAAAATAATCAGGCCACAGATGATGAATGAGTTGATGCTAGAACTGGGCTGTCAAGCATGGGTGGACATTAGAAATGGAAGAGAAAGTAGAATCAAGGTTATGAGAAAAATGTGAGCAGAGGCCATAAACAAGCAGAGAAAGAACCAGAAGAATGGCCACATTATAGCACAAGGGTATGCAAAGAGAACTGGAGGCGATCAAGATTCAGAAGGTTTAACAACACCCTCTGTGCTTTCCCCTGGGCCAGGCAATAAGGAGGAATTAAATAATGGACCATCAGTTCCTACCTTCAGGGAGAAGACAATCTACCTGAGGGGCATGAATATGCAAAAATAAACAGGGAACCTTTTAAAAGCAGACATATATAAGAGGATTATAGATACAGCAAGTGTTTGGGATAAGGGACTTAAAACTAGAGATAAATTCTTTTTTTTTTTTCTTTTAGAGACGGAGTCTTGCTATGTTGCCCAGGCTGGTCTCAAATTCCCAGGTTCAAGCAATCATCCTGCCTCAGCCTTCTGAGTAGTTGGGATTAGAGGTGTATACCACCATGCCCACTCACTAGAGGTAAAATTTTAATATTGCACAATTTGGGCTTGGAACGATCCATTGCAGTTGCTTTGGCCAGAGAGGGAGTCAAGGGACTTTGCAATAATCTGCCAGTTTTGAGCATGTGGCTGCTTATATATGCATGCATGATCAGACACATGTCTTACACACAGGAGTGTACACATGTCTCTGATGTTTTAATTGATAGCTTTTGCTCATTTCCTTTTTAATACTGTTCAATGAATAATTTTTGCTCGATCCCTCTTCCTTTTATTTGTCCCAGAATGACGGTATCTGTTCTTTGCGTCACTTGGACCACATCTACAATTCCATGAGGTCAGATGTAGGAGTATCCATGCTAGTTTTTCTTTATGGCCCTATGATGCTGGTGGAAGAAACCTTTACAGATGTCCTAGGCAATGAGGATAATTGAGCCAATTACAGGAGATGCGTACAGTTCTTAAGAGCATGGTGCTCTAGGCAAGTCTGTCTCACAGGGCGCAGGGTTAATTAGTGTTTATTAAGTAGTTCAAAGATAAAAAGGAGAGAACCAAGTAGTAGCAGGACTGGGAAGTGGTAGTTTTCCGTTTTTTTGGTTCTCACTTTTCCTTCTGGCATCCAGACTCTCAGACAACTTTCTGCCACCTCCTGGTTTTGGCTACATCTGGAACCCCTTAACTACTTTGGCCCCTTCCCATCTGTTTCTAGTGAAAGAGATACACTGGTTAGACTCTTTCTGGGCCTCCTTTGAGTAATAACTGCGTTCAGAGAGTACCTTTCTGCTGCCAAGCACTGTGCTAGGTACATTCACAGGCATTATCTCATCCGAAGAGCATAGCAGCCCTAAGCCAAAGGCCAGGATGGTTAAGTAACTTGACCAAGGTCACACAGCAAGGAAGTGGAAAAGCTATAGTTCAGATTTCATTGTGTTTGGCTCTGATGTTCATGTTCTTTTTCCTCTTTCTGCTTCCTTATCTCTAGAGATTGGACTGACAATAAGGAACTGGGTGTTGTTTGCAAGCTCTTTTACATATGAAAATAGTATCAATATCAGTAATCAACAGTGAGAAAAAACTTTTGAAATTACTGCTGGCCAAGATTGGCAACATGAGATTTAGTTCAATGCTCACTGAAAGTATCTTTATTGGCAACATTGAGGGGTTGTAAACTGTCACATTCGCTCTCCTCTGGGCTCTGTGCAGGTCTTAGCCAAAGTTGTACAAGATCTACATTTTGATGGCTCATGTCTTCTCATAATAGGATAGGCCAGCAGGCCAGCAGGTAGAAGGACTCGGTGCTTCCAGTGCCTTCATTTAAGTCTGGACTCTTCTTTTGGGCTGGTGAAATTTTCCACAGTGGAAATAATACTGAACTCTGAGCCTGAGCTTATTTACTTTCTAACATCTACTCTGTTTCCATTCCAAAACTGTTGTAGTAATCAAGGAAGAACATGATTATAGAAGTACTTTGAGTATTATTGATTTGTAATTTAAAGTTACTGAAACAGAAAAATAAATGTCAATAATATTTAAGCCTCTGATATCGTGAATTTTGTTATTCATAGTTGAAATTTACTTTAATTGATTTACTATACATGCGAAAAATAAAACCCTTCAAACCTTGAAATGAAACATTTTTCATAAAGGGTCGAGGTTTGGGAAGCTAATTCTTTGATTTGATAAGATATATCAGTATGCGTACAATGTCTAGACAGAAAGCAAAGGTTAACCTATAAATGTCTGCTTACCTGATAGCATCGGATTTTTATCTGTGGTGATATAAAATAACTTGGTAAAATTTTCCTCTGCAAAATATGCAATGATGCATTGATGTGTAAATACACTGTTTTACAAGAATTGATGATAAAGGAAAAGTTAAAATGTACAGCCAGTGACCAATAGATTGCTCAAGACATAATTAATTCACAAGACTCTTTCTGTTGAGCTGGACAGCAACTTTTGTGTGCCAGATTTTCTCTCTCCCGATTCTCTTCTCACAGTCATTTAATGAAGCTCATAAAAGCTAATATCCCAATTTAGTAGTACCATCCCTTGTGTTTCCCTAAGAAAACAGATCTTGTAATAAAATAAACATGCAGAAGGACTCAGGGCAAAAGTATATTCTGTATATGATTTTAATAAAAACATGTTTTACTTTGTGAAGGAAAAATAACACCTAGCGATAGCCTAAAAATATAACAGAAAAAACATGAAGATCATGCCACCGAAATATTGGAATTATGATGCTATCTCAAATCACCATCTCATTCTATCAATTAAATTCAAAATAATGTTCATGTTTAAATCAAAGATGAGGAACATACCACAGGATGATGTTGAGATGTTCAAAAAACGATATTAGAACATCAAGGGACAAGTTGTTTGGAACCAAAACAGTATGGTGAAATTTGTGCAAATTAATTTTTTGTTACTTTCTTCTCCATACATAGTCCCTGCATTAGCAAGTTGGAAGGAGCTGGGGAGTCCATTACAGCTGGGGAGTCCATTCTACCAGTCTATTCTAGCACAGTTTGGAATTTGTTTTGATCTGAAGCTACCAAGGAATGACAATGAAGCCTGAAAGAAATACCAAGGAGAGTCCACTGCTTCTAGTCCTCTACTCAACAAAGGGTTCTCATCTGCTTGAGAATGGTGTTGAGGAGCCCCAACAAAATGAGACATTTGATCAACCACCACCCTTATCCTCTCGTCAGGAAAATGCAGATTAGAATCTGGTAAGACCTCTGAATCCAGAGAAAACTTCTGGAACTTAGTTTCCTATTCCTGCAAAAACACAGCTATCTTCCTAATTGAGTAGAGCTTTGAAGAGTAACTAATTTGGGTGTGTGTGTGTGTGTGTGCACGCCACACGTGTGCATGAGCCAAAGTACTTTATGCACAAAAAACACTTCATAGGTAAAATCTGTATACTGATTGAATGCTATTAATGAAAAGCAAATCAGGTGACTCTACCTCATAGATAATTTTCTTTCAATGCATGTATTTATTTGACTATTCATATTAGAGACATGGTAGCAAAATTGATTACTTTTCTTGTTTCAATACGATTGCATTCCTTTAAATTCAGCAAGAGCCTCCACACATATCCTGCCCTCTCTCTGGCTTCCTACAACAACAGTTGCCATTACCCCCACCAGGCCCACCCTCTGATATGTTCTCATTGCCCCCAGCACCTTTATGGCGCTTAAGTCAATTGGCACTCTCTATACATTTATATAATTAATTAGTATTTGACTACTTCCCACTACTGAAAGACCACAAAGGCAGGAATTGTATTTTTTCTTACTTGCTGCTGTGACTATTACATGACTATCATAATTCTGGTGTATAACAGGTGCTCAGTTTATATTTGTTGAATAAATAAATGAGTTTTTGAAACATAAGTCAAGTTTTTTCATTAATCACTGTGGAGTATTCCTAGATAAATTAGGATTTAGAAAGAGGGAAAAGACATGTACACAAAAAGCTATACTGCAGAGCAGAAAGTCATTAATAGCATAGTGGAAATACAAGTCCTAAGGAAGTATTATTTGTAAAGGGGGTGATTAATTCCCACCACTAATGAAGACAGAATGATTCTATTATATAAACACACATTAGCTTGAGTGGAGATCTGTAGACAGTGTATAAACCACTAAGTTATTGATAGCTGATGATACCTATTATTTTTTTTTTTACATTTGGTATATACGTTAAAAAACGAAATGCCACCCCGAACTTTTACTTTGCATTCTAGAAGAAGGCATTATATAAACAACCATACATACTGGAATAGGAGGACTAATTAGAAAAGCATGACTTCTACATCACTGTAATTTTGCTCTCCAGATCCCATTTAAGTGTGAGCATTAATTAATGAATAATATTAAGCTCTTTATTTGCTGAATGCTCTTATTCACATTTGAACATTTTAAATAAATAGAACATTTCTTATTTAACTGGAAGTCTTGACAGAAAAATAATGCTCGATGAAAATAAAGTTGCAATACATTTGAGTACCAGACAGGAGAGAATATTGATATTTCATTTCTGAGAAAATTAACCTTAATGTGTTCATACTCTTTGCCCAAGAAATTCTATTTCAATGTAGTATTTATATTTCTAAATATGCACAGATGAGATGTTTGTAGAAGTTTTTATCTATAATAGGAAAAAACTAAAACAACCACTATTTTAAAAATAAGGAATGGTTAAATTAAGGAAATTATGAAGCTGTGAAAATAGTAATCGAGGAAAATGTTTTCTCCCTATTAAACCAAATGAAATCTTATGTAAAATCCTAATATGGAAGTCAAACTGCAATCATTAAAATAGTCCAGATACCTCAATGTTTCTTATAGCCACAGTCTAAACACAGTTCACAATTCACAAACCACTGCTAAAGAAGAACATTAATTGATGTGAGAAGATTTTTGGCAGACTGTTAAAAATCCTATTGGAAAGATGAAAAGACAATCTCATCTTTAAATGCACAAAAACATATTAACATATTATAATTTTTATAGTTTTTTGTTTGTTTTTGGGTTTTTTTGTTGTTCCACCAACTCTTCTATAGTTTAAAAGTTTAAAAAAATTAAAATGCATTAACTTTTTAACCATGGAAAAAGTGATTTTAAATAAAAAATGTAACCTAATTTTATTTTCAAAGTCCAGCATTGCTCAAAATGCAATATTTTCACATTTTCCGCAGTGATCATTCCTGCTAAAGTCCTTATCCTGGAAAGAGAGGGAAATATCTACAGTGCTTGGCGAGCCTAATCCCAGGCATTCTCCTTTCCAGCTGAACTAATGCAGTCCAGAGAATATGTGCCAATACCGAGTTCTAATAGACAGGATAATGACTCTACAGGATTTTATTTTTGAAAATATGAAACAGCGCATTATGAAAGAAAATCATTCTCTAAGTGAACCTCTCACAACAAAATTAGCTCATACAAATATTTCGTTAAGCAGATGCTATCCAAGTTTGCAAGTGCCAAATGGGAGGTGTGTTTTTTTTTTCTGATATCAATTGTGGTACTTTTATATGCTTTCCTCCAGAATAAATAAGTTTTCTTTAACAGAATCTCACCAATAAGCAACCCTGCAATCAGTTATGCCTTTTTGGCATGTGTGGGAAGGATTGGCTGAAATGGAATCTGCCAGGCTATCCATCGCCATCCGCTGTGTATTCTTAGTGTACGATAAGACAAAAACCAGGGAAACAACTTTTCACACTCACCTGACAGTTTTCACTTTGGTAGAGCCAAACAGTACGAGCCAGCTGTTGGGAGCTGGAGTTGCAAGTATTGTTATAATTCTGCTTAAACACATTCCCATCTGGGGCCACCTCTGTGGTCCACTCTTTGTGCATAACAATTATCACTGCATAGATTCACTTTTTTTGCCAAAATGTTTTTAAGGGAGTTTTTATATCATGCTGTACATGGAAAGTTAACATTTGACACAAGTGAATAAAATTAAAATAGAGGAATGTTACCAATTTAATTAGGTAATGTTAGCCACTATGCTATTGCTTAGAAAGGCTCTGGGCATTAGCTTTGTTTTTTTGTTTTGTTTTGTTATAAAAAGGAGATTAAATAGTGTTATAAAGATGTTAAGGACAGACCAGCTCTAACTTGAGACTTTCTCCTGGACTTACTCAGAAAGATCGAAAAAGGATTGAAGGATATCCTGTTTTGATGATGTGATTCGATGTTGTTCGATACCATGCCTTTGGACCACCTAACACCATCCCCTGGGCGTCCAGCAGTGTTTATCTCCTACTCTGGAAATTGCTGCATTAGAATGATGCTGTGACCGTATGTAGTTGCTCTCACCTTCTTGCCTGTGTCTCCCCCTTTCCACTGCAAAGGGACTCTAATATCTATCAGGGTCATTTATTCTTTTCTTTAGCTCAATTACTCTTATTTCTCAGCTTACATCACATGCTAAAGGGAAAGAATGGGGTTCAGGACATTTATGTCTCTCTCCTACATTTTCTTGTGTGTCTTTGTGAGCCCTTTCATTTTTAGTTTTTATTTAGAAAAACTCTATATTCAAATTCAGCCAGGTGCTTTACTTGCCATGAAGCATGACATATTTTCGAGTCACTAAATAAATAATAAATAATGCCAAGTCTTACTTTTCTACACTTATGTGCTGATAATTTAGTATCTGCCTGGGTACCAGATGATGTCATTGCTGTGAGCTTTAAGACTTTCTTTATTACAGCCATGCTAGCATTATTTTTAGCACAGCAGGTGTCAAAAAGGTTTATTTTGAAAGAAAGAAAACATAAAAATGAATTATTTATGTGAGTTAAATCAAAATGTACTTGATATAAATGTTTAATCAGTTTTTCACCAACTTCTTTCCATATGCTCTGCCCTGCTCGATGGTGCAGTTCTAATGGAATTACTAAATATATCTTAATAGCTCACCATACAGCATTATGCAATGGTACTTACACAAGAGGAATTTTTCAACTTATATTAAACAGGTCAAAAAATAAAAAAAATCTGTAGAATGCTCACTATTTTTATAGGAGATTTTTATTCAATGGGCATAAAAAAATTCAGTAAGTTTGACACTTAAAATGTGCTACGTTGACCATATTTAAAGTTTCTCATTCCTTAAAAAAGATGAGAAGATTAGAAAATAACTTTAATTTTCACTGTAATTGCAAATGTTTTTTCCCCTGCTTTCAAAAGTAATCAGCAGATTTGCTGTTACTCCTGGAATATAAATGTTACAGAATTAAAATAAGAATTCCAAGAAAGACTACACCATGACTAAAGGACAATTTTTATATTGTGGAGGAAACTGAAAACCTGAAGGCAAGATTCATGTTTGTAGTCTATGCCAACTTCTTGAATGATCTCAGCTAGTTGCTTCCGTATTTCTGTTCTTTGAATTACCTACTGCTTTGAGACCAGTAAGTCCACTCCTTTATTTGTATTATGTACCAGTTTTTCAGCCAAATCAATGTCTGCAAAAAAATCCTTATTACTTTTCTATGCAGATATTTCACCCATCAAAATATTCCAATTTTTAAGGCTATAATCTAAGGATAAATCACTCAAGAAAAAGGTCAGTGTCGAAGTCAGACACTGACTTTATAAGAAGGTTCTTAAACTTCAACTGAGTGATGATAGCAGTGATCAAAATTACAATGTTTGTGAATGTTTAACTGGTCAATGTTCTCTACATGCTGTACACTACTTTCTCCATATAACCCTGTGAGGTAGATACCAACCATCACTCTATTTTTAGAAGGAGTAATGGGAACACTAAGAAAAGGATAAATTTATCTTCATAAAATAGAAAGCAGGAAGATACATTAGAGAATAGCATTTGAGTTTAGGAGATTGAAGATTATTTGGGCTTAGGAGTCAAGAGTTAAACCTATGGCATGACTTCAGGAAAATAACTTCAGTAATAAAAGCAATCTTAATAACCAAGAAAGGCATATAATGCACACACACACACACACACACACACACACACACACAGAGTTGTATATCAAAGGAGAATCCAAACACAAATCATATTCTCTCTATGCCTTGTACAAAGCCACAAGCATCTATTTTCACAAAACTACATTATTGCATGCACTCTGCTCACCACACCTTAATAAAAATGAACCAGCAGCAGAGGCAATTCAGGGAAGGAGAACTAAAATGATTAAAGGAATAGAGGGTTTCTTAAGGGGATGGACTAAAAATATTATAGTCTTTCAATGTGGAAAGCTAAAGGTGAAGCAAGAATATGTAACAGGTGCTAAGATGTTGAATATGGATTTGGTGGACAAAGAATTCTTTGCCTGGGGTATTGTCAGTAGAAGAACTTCCTTGAAGTGTGGAAAAATACATCTAGAAAAAAAGTGAAAGCAATTATGGTACTAGTTTTTCCAATAAATAAACATAAGGTACATATTATTAGAGAGTATCAAAGGAAAAGCAAATGAGTCTAAAAGGGTTAGGCTAAGTGATCTATTAATAATTATCCAGCTGAGCACATTTTGAAGAGGATATAGGAATATTTCCCCAATTTTCTGCAGTTAACAACATGAAGGGTCAAACTTCCCGGCCACAAAGCAGTGACAGCATCCCCAAACCCAAAAAACATGAAACTTGACTTCATAAAGGGAGATTTATAACAGATAGAGACAAACTATCAGAGACAAAGTCTTTGCTCTACGGTTGGGAATTGATCATTTTCGACAAGCAGATAAGGGTTTCTCCCTGATTTCCTGGCACCATGGAAGGGGCCCCATGGATTTGTGTTGATGGGATGGGCTATGCATGACCAGGGCGGGTGCTGTTAGCAAATCAAAGGCAGAAGCTGGTTTTCTGAGATTCTCTGGCCACAGATTTGAGCAGGAACACCTATTCTATACTTTTCTGTTTCCTACTTTAGTTTCTTCGCTCTTCTTTTTCAACAGTGGAAAACGCAGTAACAACAGTAAGTAGTGGCTAACGTTGGAAATAACTGAGGGCTTATTATGCACCAGACCCCATACTAAGGACTTTCACACACTTTAGCCACCGAGTACATGGGACAAGTATCTCCAGCTTTTGCCTGTGCAGCATCCATCCTCCTCTCATGCTGATGACAGCACCCACACCAGACCCAATGCCCTCTGCTCTCCATTAGCATGACTTCAAGGCCCCCCTGGCTTCACGAGTGAGAATGGGACCCAGACGTGGCCATGTGATATGTTCCATTCTTCTGGGCATGGTGACTGGTACAGGACAAGCAAATCATCCTAGTCAGTCCTGTGCTGATTTGTCAGGGGAGCTTTGGTGGAATAATTGGGAAAGAGAAACTGTCTTTCTTTGGGGTCTCTATGTGTAGAAGCCATATGAGCCTAGAAAGAGCAGGAGCCACCAAGGACCACCAGGGAAGAGGCCAATAGTGAGAAACGCAGGGCCAGGAGGTGAGGAGAGAAAGCCTGACTGTGAGGAGAGCAAAAGTGAGACCATACTTGTGTGTGTGTGTGTGTGTGTGTGGGAGTGAGAGAGAGAGAGAGAGAGAGAGAGAGAGAGAGAAAGAGAGAAAGAGAGAGAGAGAGAGAAGAGGATGAAGAAGAAGCAGAAGCAGCTGAGTCCAAATTTCAGCCCCTGCATCTAGGCAGACTTGAAGCTGTCTGGGATGTCAGCCACTGAATTTTTGTTTGTGTTTTCTTAAGCACTTTTGAGATGACTGTTTGGTGTTTGTTACTTGCATAGTCCACACTATTAAAAAGAAAACTTTATGAGGAATGTATTATTACCACTTTACAGAGGAGAACACTGAGTCTCAGAAGATTTATTTAAATACTCATCATTCTGTCTGGTATTGTCTGGTTTATTTGGAAATCTTATTGAGTTTTTTTTGGATCTTGATATTTAATCTGTATATTTGAATCTGTTTATTCATTTTTAATGCAACTATAACTTTTTCTAATTATTCTTCATAAATATTTTTTAGATTACACAAGCAATAAGCTAGAATCAGGGTCTCACTATTATCTCTAGAAGCTTTTTGGTTCATTGTATTGATTCACCTAGACAGAAATCCACCTGAAAAGTGGCTCACATTCACAATTTCTTCATCCCATGGTTTGTAGAACATTTGTAAATGAGATGTGAATATTTATAGACATTTGTGACATTACTACTGCATTTAGAAGCTTTTATACCAAATTATAGATTCATGTAAAGGTTATAAATTAGAAGCTTTACAGAAAATGTCTAAATATTTATGAATTTAACTACATTTAGGAATAAATTTGCAAATTTTACATTTGCTATTTTTTCACATTTATGAGCAAATATGAGTTTTCTAATAATCTATCAAAATGAGTCGGCACTCAGAAAAGCACAAACCCCAGATGGAAATGTTGTCTTCATTTGCTCTGGGTGTCTCCCTCCCCCTCTGTCTCTGTCTCTGTCTCTGCCTCTCTCCTCTCCTTTCTCCCCTACTCCTTTCTCCACTAGAAATAAAATATGCAAAATTCACTAAGGAGATTTCAGTGCTTCCAACAATCCCTGGTAGTTATGAGTTGTCAATCATATTATCTCTTTATTTTTAACTCTCTAATCAGTCATCCATCAGCCATCAGCATGCAGGAAAATGAAAATTGCACTCTGGAGCTCTAAAAGCATCATGATCTAATTCCTTAAGTTATGCTATGGTCCAACCGAACATACTAAGTGTGGACACAAGGAAAGCCACCTGTGCTTGTTGGCCATACCCCTGGTGAGGGCTTTTCTGCTTCTGTGCATTTCACTATTGGGAACAGAGGGAGAGAGGAGGCCGTTTTATCTGGTGCTTCAAGTTAGACTGCCCCTCCTCCAGCTCAGCACCGCAGTAGAGAGAACCCCAGTGGAGGGAACAGCCAGCACCTGGACCATCCACCACCATGTGGCCCTCTCACATCCAGGAGTCTTTTCCTGTGCCCCACCATAGCCACGTGACCTGGTCATCACCATAGCCACACCATGAATGAACTCTCAACTGGCAAGCACCCTACTCTTCACACCCTCCTTCAAGTCCACTCACTCTCAAACGCTCCTTAGACCCCACTGACACTTTTAATCCATCAAAATTACTATTTCATGACTGTCCTCAGGCTGTCGTATTATCACTTTCTTTCTTACTCAGCTAAGAGTCTGTGGTCCATCTTTACCACCATCTCCATGACAACACTGTTAACTCTCTTGTCCCTTTCTTCTTTCTCCATCAGGCTAAATTTCAACCTTGGTTAAACACACCTACCCAAAAGAGTTGCTGAACATTAGTGGAGACTAACACATCACTATGTTGACTTGAACTTCAGAAACAAAAATATCACATTAATACTCAGCAGTGCTGGTCACACCATCAGCTGTGACACTGCCATTTTTTCCTTGTCCCAATGGACCAGTTTAGGTAACTCCAGCCAAAGTCACACTGAATGTGGAAATGGTCCAATGGAACTGGCTCAGGGATGGGCATGAAATCCAATTATAGTGGGTTAGATGTATGGGGAGATTTCATGTGGTTTCTTCCTCATTTTAGAGAGCAGCTAGAACCTCACTTCAGACATTTTCCTACCATCAAAAGAGCAAGGCCATTTCTGTGTGATGCTAGCATCATGGAGCCTCGCAAATCGATTGAAGTATTAATACAAAAAAGAGGTCAGATTTTTTAATGATATTTTTGAGTTGCTGAATCATTCAGTACCGAGAGCTTCCAGTTACATTAGGCAATAAATACGTTTTATTGCTTAAGCTGGTATGAATTGAGTTTTCTCTTACATGCTATAAATAAAAATCTAAAAAGTGATAGACTTCCTTACAGTGTTTACTTTCTTGCTTTCCAAAAACACTTGGTTTTACCATCTCTTCTTTCATCAAACAGGCACATAAAGTGTTGTCGAATAAATGCTTGTTGAATACTGTTTGGTGGATTCCTTAATTGTTCACTCCGGGGTTCCAGGGTGCTGTAGCAAGGCTAGTGCAGAGAGACATATGAATGTAGCATATGGGAAGGGACTGTAGATAGTGATTTCCATCGTATTGGAGATACATATTTTGAAGTAACTCTCAGCCTCAAAGTTGTTCTCTTCTTATCTGGAGTCAAAGTGGTCTGGGAAGGGATGATGCCATCCTTAGGTGTTGGCAGGCAGCTAAAGCTGTCAACAGTACAAAGCACACATCAGAAGAGACCCACACTTATTTATTGCACTTGTATAAATGATGACTCTGTGCAGTACACATTAAGAAAAAATATCAAAATCTCTCCATAATAATAATAATAATTGTAGTTAGCATTCATTTTGGATCTGTTATGTGGTAAGTATTGCACATTTTATCTAAGGTACTCTAATCCTAATTATAGTTCTACAACAGGCATTTTAACCTCCACTCTACAGACGGTGAAAACTGAGACTGAGAGGCATTAGTGACAATCTAAGGCCACAGGCATAGTGTGGTGGATTGAATGGTGGCCCCGCAAATATGTGTCTGTGTCTCACCCCCAAACCCTGTGAACATAATCCTATTTGGAAGATGGTTCTTAAAGATGTAATTCAGGTTAAACATCTTAAGATGAGATCATCCTGGATTTAGAGTAGGACCTAAATCCAATGGCAGGTGTCTTTATAAGACACAGGGAGAATTGAGACACAGACACAGAGAAGGTAATGTGAAAATGGAGGCAGAGATCAGAGTGATGCATTTGCAAGCCTAGGAATGTCAAGGCGTTCCAGCAGCCCTCAGAAGCTAAGGAGAGTGGCAGGGACCAGATTCTCCCTCAGACCCTTAGAAGAAATCAAACATCTCAACACCTTGATTTTGGACTTTTGACTTCCAGAACTATGAGATAATAAAATTTTGTTGTTTTAAGTCACCTAGTTTGTGGCAATTATAGCAGCCCTGGGAAACTAATAAAAGCTGAAATTCAAACCTAGGACTGCCTGACTCTTAGAAGTTCATGCTTTTATCAATATACTAGATTGAAAAAAAAAAAAAAACCTACTGAAAAACTAGACTTTAGATGAATATAGATGAGAGAATTGAGTATTCACTGAAATTATCATAGAAGTTTTATGACAGAAATAACCATTCTGATGCATGCTGATGCCAATGAGAAGTATGGAAGAGCCTTTAATGCACAACAGGAACAATATGAGCGCAGTTTGTTAGCCAAGAGGAGTTAGAATTTAGCATCAGAATACACTTCATCTACATTATTACTTACGATGCATGTGTGGTATTCATGAGTAAACAGGTATAAACAGACACACATATGCTTAACTAATTAATTAATATTATAACATACTATGATTTAGGTATCACCTAACATTTTCTTTATCTTTCCAAAGTTCTGAGTATTTATTTTTAGGAAAGATATTTGACAGGTATGGCGTGATCAACAGATACTTGACAGGTTATCTCAATCTATGAGAGACAGCAAGCATGTTTTCCATTTTCAAAAATGAGAAAGCTGGGCAGGGCTATTAATAGCTTTTGTAGCACCTTTGTGCAAGTTGCAAATGCGTGTGCCAGGACAGATGGCTTAGCAACAGCAGCAAGGGGTTTAGTTCAGCTCCACTTGCTCCCTTGGCTGCCACTGCAAGCTCTTATGCAAAGCAGGAGCTGCATAGCTGTCCACAGTGGTCCCAAAGATGAAGCCCAGAGAAGGTAGGTAATAATGCTCAGGTCCAAACTTCGGTAAAGTGTGTACACTATGATTGGAATCCACTTTTCTCTGACTCCAAATTTTATATTTTCATGATTGCACAATGACATCTTCAAGAAGCTTCAGATTTTACTGCCGAAAAGTATTTAAACTAATAAATAGGGTGACAACTTCAATTGGTATGCTGTGTCAGCCAAGCAAGTAACCCTTTCTGAGGAATGGTACCTGAAGAGAGGCTCACCTTCCCCAGGTGGACAGGACCAGCTGTATAATTTGCAGGGTCCCGTGCAAAATAAAAATGTGGGGCCGTTGTTTAAAAATCATTAAAAATTTCAATAGGGCAACAGCAAAACATTAAGCCTGGAGTCGTTCTAAGTGTGGGGCCCTGTGGGACCACTCAGGTGGCACATCCATGAAGTTAACCCTGCAGGTGGGCCCCAGGAAGCCTAGCACCTGGCTTGAAGAATAGCAAGAAAACAGATGCTGGTAGAAAAAATCTCCCACCTAGGTCAACACTTTCTCCTCCATAGCTTCTGAGGCTCACTTAGGTTCCAGCAGGACTAGTAAGAAGCTGGATAGAGTTATACTTTCTCAAACAGGAAGGATCGTTCATGTTCTGTCCTCAGTTCTTACGCAAGTAGCCTACTACATTTTGTTGGGAGGATTTCCACATTAGCTTAAGGTTACAGAACAGAAATTCAAGTGCTTCAACAAAAACATTTTGTTGCAATGGTTTCTTACTAAAATAGGCAAGAAAAAACTCAATTGATTTATGTAAGTATTGGATCCAAGTTAATATCAACAAAAACAATGTCTCAGATTTGAAGCATAGTGGAATAGGAAGGGGACATAATAAACTCTACCGCCCCAGGGGAAGCCAGAACCTTGACTTAAATATACATTTTAAGGTTTCAGAAATGCTGCATTTTTGTTTCTGTAAGATGCTAGTTATATTGAATTGCCATTTAGATCATGTTTCCCAAAGTGTGTACAACTGAAAACTATTTTAAAAGACAGTAAAAAGTAATTGCATAAAAACAGTTTTTGGGGGATTTTTTGTTTGTTATTTATTTTTTGTTTTTGTCAAATTCTTAGAGAAGCTTTGTGCTAAACAGAGTGTTTTACTACAGGATGTTTCTGGGTCTTTCACATGCTCCTGGGCTAGAGTGGGATATGGTATGTGACTTTTGCATGGTGCATACTTTGGGGAACAGTGTTCCATGCAACACACTTTATAAAGTGCTTCTTTATGTGAAACTATCGTAGGGCATTTTCAAGCTTCATAAGTTGGGGCACACTTGTTTAAGAGCTTGCTTACCTAGGAACTTCTGATTTGGCCATTCTTAGCTCATTACTTCCCCTCCCCAAGTCCCAGACAGAGGTTGATACACCTGTTCTCACAGTGTCCTGGCATTCGGTGCTCAGTTTTCACCCGAGAAGCAGATTATGACTGTGAAGATCGAAAACATTCCCAGCTAATCTTAGCTGTGGGGTTAATACTGTTGTGGGGATCTTTTCACAGTTTATGCCCATGTGCACTGCTCAAAGATCCATCTAACACTCGAAACGAGGCTCCCTGAGTCTACGCCCCGGAACCCGCCGTCACTGTCAGAGCTGGCAATGTGCCTGGCTGCTCTTGTGTGGCCCAAGGCAAGTCACTGTGTTCACTAAGACAAGTGATTGCTGTGCTCTTCCTAATTTTAAATACACTCACAGAGCAGAGAGGGACTCACAGTTTGATAGATAACTATTTAGTTTGAGTCAAGAGTAACTGAGTTTTCCATTCCAATACACTTGAAAAACTCATCAGGCTGTAATAGCAGCAGTCAACAAGAAAGCACAAAACCATGCCACATAACCTGAAGCTCTGAGACGGAGTGAGGTTCTCTGGGATAGCTGTGTGCCCACCTTAGGCATGTAAGTTCCCAGGAGGCCAGGAATAAGACGGATAAATACAAGTGTAATCTCTGATTGGACAAATCACTTTTGGCGCTATGTGTGTATGTTTATACAAAGGGATATGGAAATCACAAGTTTGTGTGTGCACTGATACCTGGGCTCTAATAAAGGAATAACCAAAGAAGTTCAAAATGTAAGGTACAAACTAACTTTTCTCTCTTAGCCTCAATCAAAAATTATTTTATAGGTCATTTGAATGATTATCTCTCACTCCTTAATCTTTTCAAAGGAAAGCAGCAAAAATCCAACCAAATTTTATTCAGGAAACATTTTCGTATTTAAAGAACCTAAGATTTTTTACTTGCATTGGTTTCTTAACTACTAAGAGCCACCCTTCTGGTGATTCCTGAATAGCAGATATTGGCTGCTATAAATTTTAACTAACTTGTCACTATGGCCACTGTTGAAAATCCTATAGGAATTAAATGCCTGGATTTGAAAGATACACATTTCTTACTGAAAAGCAGCATTCTATTATTTATTTAAGATATATATATTGAGGCTGTACTTGATGCCAGGAATTCCAACAGTCCTATGGCAATGAGTAGAGAACTCAGCGGACAAGAGCTGCAAGGTGGCATCTCTGAAGTTGTTTGCTGCAGGGTGTGACTACGGAGGAGCTGTGATCGCTGTGGTCACCAGCCCTTGAGTCCCTTTCCTCGTCTCTTCCTGCTTTTCCTGCTCCCCACATCCTCAAAGCAATAGGGCTTACATTTCTGCTCACTGGCTCAGAACTTCCCCAGTTCCTCAGCAGATTATGATCAAAGCAGATGCATATCAATGGTTCCAAGTACTCCTCCTGCTATGGCCGGAATTATTTTAGGAGCTTGTGGTGATTTTAAGCCCAAGGACTTTGATCCTGGTTGGTCCTATCTGGCTTCTTGCTGCCAGCCAGCCAGACTCAGGATATGATCTTTTTTACAATAAATACCTCTAGGTTCCTAGACTACCCCCTTTAAGTCACTGTTCTTCCTAAGTCCACTCACCCTCCTTTTGACCTTCCTCTTTAGTTCAGATCTGGCAGGTCGCCAGGTTAGCGGCTCCTTCCCTGATGGCAACCGTGGCCCTGCTGTGTCTGCTTCTCCCTGTGCAGGTGTAAGGCTGTGCACTGACAGCTGAGGCTGGAGGTGGCATCCTGCCTGTTACAACCATTTTCCCAAATCCTTTACAAAGATGAGCATGAAACACACGGAAATGGAAATGAGGCAATCGAGTGTGGAAAAAATAGATTTGAATCGAGGGTAGAAAATGAGGAAATTGGAGTTCCAGTCCCTGTTTGGTAGCACAGAGCTGAAGAACCCCAGGAGATAGTTCTGTGAGTAATTTTCCTCAACTTGAAAAATAAGGGTGTATGAGAGAGAATTCTTAAGTCTCGAAATCCTAGGCTTTAAATAGGGTTAATGATCAGGATTAGTAAAACAGCATGGGGGCATGACCTTCTTTTAGGGGACATAAGAAACTTGATAATCAGGCCAAAAAAACCCACAAAAAATAAAAAGTCCCAACCCTTTCAAGATGGTCTTAATATGTTAGGTTGCAATTTCTCGTGACCTCAAGTATATTTTTTCTTCTCTACACCTTCAGGTAGATGGAGATCTGAAGGGAGTTAATCCCCAACGGTTCCACGTAGCTGTTCAATGCAGGTGTTTTGGAGTCAGGCCTACTTGGTTTGGAGAGTTGGCACATAGGCCTGTGCCTGGCACATAGCAGACTTTCAATAAATGTGTGTTTAAATCATGTTGAACCAGTAAGTACTGCCTTTGCTCTCTTCCAGTGGTAAATCCTTTAGCCTCTCTGTGCCTTGATTTCTCTGCTGTAAAATGGGAACAGCAGTGCCCACCCTACAAGCTTATTGTAAAAATACAATGAGATCATTCAGGCAGAGCATTGTACACAGCAAGTGCATACTAAAGGTTAGTTGTTATTCTTGCAAAGGGAACTGTCTCCAGGATTGTGCGGGCTGTTTCCATTCAGCCTTTTTTTAGTCCATTGAAAAACGATTTTCTAGGACAGCAATAAACATAGGCTGATGTCTTTGCTAAGAGTGAAAATCTCTGGCCTTGCTGAGAGAAGCTGTCAAAGCCAGAAAAGCCTATTTTGTTAGCAAAACTGCCTGCCACTTCCTCGCTTCACCTCCGGTTCCACACCCTTTGTCTCTCTTTTCACTGTGTAATATTCAGATCAAAGCATCCTTGCCCTGCTTATCCTCTAAAGCACATCACATCAGCAGGTTAATAGTTGAAGGTCACCAGCCTCCATCTCTCTGCACCTTGTTGCGGCCAGGCACGACAGCAGCCAAGGCCCCAGCTGGCGTGGGGGAGCCGCGGCGAGCGCACTGTTTGTGCGCCCAGCAGATGTAAAAAGCTTGGTGCAGTGATCTGGGTGCACCTGTTGGTTTGTCACCATCTGTTAGCCAAAATGTTAAAAAGCCACACCCTCGGACGGCCAGCTGAGGAGAACTTAATCTCTTCCCTCCCAGGCCTCCAAATACAGGCTGCTGCTCACATCTTACAAAAGAAGAGAGCCTAACACAAAAGAGAAACTGTCTGAACCCCGCCTAGAGGGAAACCTCATCTTCTGCCATGGATGGGTTTTGTTTTTTATGCTAATGAGAAAGGGCTTTTTAAAATAAACCCAGATAGTTGTTACCTGATAAGAAATCCCGTTGTAAACTGTCAATTTTTTAAAAAGGAAGATACGAGTTTAACATGCATGCTAGTATTGAGCGAATTAAGTGGTGATGGTGTTTCGGATGGCTACTTAGTGCGGTGGAAGGAAGTACGACGGCAAAGCACCTCCTTTGAGGGAGACAGAAATGGAATCTCAGGAACAAAATGTTTGGAAAAAACAGCCCAGCAAAAACAATTATCTAGGAGTTCAGGCCTTGGAGTCCCAAAGATTGGAGAACATTCCTTTAAGGAAAAACAGGAATTCATGTGACACTTCTCGAAGCATGAGCAGGCTTCACCCACTCGTCCCTCTCTCCTTGCTGCTTGTGTCTTCAAAAGGGCCAAGGACCACACAAGCTAACTGCACTGAGCTGGTGGATGTCATCTCAGAGCTCGGTGCCTCTGCCTTCGGCTAAACATCACATACTCGTTTTTAAAAGCAATCCCAGAGGGCAGGGATCCTTTATTCAATGACCTGCGCAAATCTTATCAAAATTATTCAGTTAGAATATGCATCCAGCAACTTTCTTGCATACATACTCAGGATAAGTCACAGCAAATGTTAGCATGCATTCTTGTCTTTATTGAGAATAAATAGGGAGCAAGAAACTGGTTTCCATCCAAAGTTATAAAATAAGGAAGATTTGCTTTGTAATTTAAGATTTTAAAAAGAATCTTAAGTTAGAAATGATTTCATCTAGCTAACGAGTTTGGCTTTTTTATTTGTTTTTTAGACAACTTAAAAACACTTTGGCAAAATCTTTCATATGGCCCCAGACCTTTTATATATTGATTTTCTACCGTTTTCCTTTCTTACCAAACTATCATTCTAATCCTTAAGGAATATTGAATAGAATTAACACCTTTATATCAATCCCATTAGTGTGCTGTTAAATTAATGGGTTCATTTCTGCCCTCCAGCAAGATTTGGATTGTAATCTTGAGACAAGCTAACTACCTTTAGGCAGTAGGCAATCACTTTAAAAACTAAAAGCAGGCAACATATGGCACACTACACAATATAAAAGTGTTTGAGAGGTACAAGTTTCCACCCTCATGATACATGCCCAGTTTTAAATAAAACATAGCGTCATCTGGTTCATGCTTAAATACTGAAATTGAAATTATTGGCCATACTGTCATTTTCAAAACAATAGCTAACGGTTTGCACATGTGCTGTTTACAGACCCAAGCCTGTAAACACAGTCACCAACCACAACTTTGCAAAGGTAAATGACAGCTTGAAAAATTTCAAGTCTCCAGAACTCCTGGGATTTCCTCATTTCCCCACCCTTTTCATTCATTCTTTCTTCCCACCCCACCCCCAACTGTAATCACAGACACAACAGATCCTCCTCTGTCTGCGCATGCGGAACTTCCTAACCATGTCGCCCCCTCCCCCCAGGACACATTTTCCTGCTGTTGAGACCAGCTGGGATGTATTAGTCATGCCGAAGCACGTCATGTAACACAGCAAAATATCAGGCAGCCCAGTGTCATGGGAAAAGTGAATCTACCTCATTATGTACCTAGGGAAAGGAAACAGAACTGTCGCTTAAATGGGCTGGTCTTCCCTTCTGTGTCATTAGTGTATATTATGTTAATATCATTAACGATATTCCAAGGTCTTGGTAGACACGAACATGGTGCATTAGGAAAGTATCTATAGTGAGACCGCGGGGTAATACCTGTGTTCTGGGATCTTTTTCTACCCTTTTTCTTCACACACAAATTCCACAAATGTTAAAGAATTTTGATTTATGTAAGGAGGAAAGAGGGATACTGTTATCAACGTAGAAAAAGGCAGGTCCCAAGGAGAGTCATTCTGTGTCCCAGAACGTAATGGTACCGCAAGACATCGCTTTGGAAATCTGTAGGGAAAATCAATAATATGTTGTATGGCACTGCTTCTCAAACTTCAATGTATATTCGAATCACGTGAAGAGACATTTGGAAATGCTTTTTCTGATTCAAGTACCTGAGAGTTTATATTTTAACAAGTTGTCGGGTGACGCTGATGCTGCTGGTCCCTGGGTCATACTTTGATTTGCAAGGTTGTATAGAAAGGGCAGCATTTAGGACAATTCAAACAATGCAGATTTTAGAATTACTGAGTACTGACATCAATCAAGAACTGATCCAAATGAGCTGGAAAACAGGGAGACTTAGATGATGAGGAAGAAAAAAGGCCTCCATAGGATCTCTGGGGACTTTTGTGGCGCTCACAGAAAGACTTGAGGAACAAGCATCGGCAAAAGACAAAAAGGATGTGCAGGTTATGTTTTCAGTTTCTAATTATTAAAGATCTAGACAGGTCTGGCAACTCTCAAAATTCTCTTGAGGAGGGTGCATGTTGGTATCTCATATTTTTTTAGTAGACAAGCAGATATACAAAGTGATCTTTTGTAAATGAATAAATTATATCAAAAGACAAGGTAAAAAATGGAACTTGACATTAATTCTGGCTTGGTAGCAGCATCCCTAGGAAAAAAATAAAAATCCCTGGGGGGAAAAAAACAAGAACATAATTTCCCCAATGAAAGATGGTTAAAGAAGTTACGGTAATGAAAAATATTAGTTTCCCATTATTCCTTGAAATAATGTACATCTGGTATTTCTTTGGTCATTTTCCTCATGTCACTAACTCTGGTAGTTTAAAATTACCAGAGTTAATACAAATTGTGGCAGTTACACAATCATTTTGTTTTTATGAAAAAATTTTTGAGAAAGAAAACTATTTCAGAAACTTTAAATGGTCAATGGGTGCTCTCCTTCATGATGCTAGGAAACACGAGGACTTTTGACTCCCTATGTTGAAATTAAAAATAAATTTTAGAAATTAAAAGAAAAAAGAATTGGTCAAACTTATGGTATTGTCCTAGGGTTGCAATAACAAATTACCACAGACTTGCTGGCTTAACAACAGAAATTTGTTTCCTCAGTTCTGGGGCCTAGAGGTCTGAAATCAAGGTGTCAGCAAGGCCAGAATTTCTCTCAAGCCTCTAGGGAAGTCTTTCCCTGCCTCTTCCTTGCTCGTGGTGGCTGCTGGCAACGCTGGGTGTTCCTGGCCTTTGTAGATACATCATTTAGGCTCAGCGTCCACTGTCACTGAGTGCTCTCCCTGCGTGTCTCCTCTCTGTGTTTCTTCTCTTTGTCTTATAAGGACACCAGCTCTGTTGGATTAGGGCCCTCCCTGATCCAGTATAACTGCGTCTTAACTTAATTACATCTGTTTGTCATCAAACATAAAATAGATTTTAAGTTTCTTGAGGACAGATATTGTCGCATTATTTTGGGTTTCTCTCTGTTCCTAAAAGTGCACTTTTAATAAATGTTTAGAGACTATGGGTTGAATATTTTCTCATACCAAGCTATATTGAATCGTTTTGAAGGCAAAATAAAACTCGTCTAATCATCATAAACATCTGAGTGATGCAATTGTTTATTGAACTTTGGGAAAAATGCTGATCAGAAAAGATGAATGACAATGTAGTAAATATATACTACTTATAACTTGTTATTAGCACTATGATATATAACAAATAATCACAAACAACAAATAATTAGTATCCTAGGTTCATCTTCAAGTCTCTAAATCTGTAAGCTTATACAATCTGATCCCATAGGGTGAGTCCAAGTTACTCAGAAAGTCCTGATGTTAGCTACTGTTGTGTCCTGCTTGCTTAATTATGAGATATTAATTCAAACAAATCACTTGCATATTGACTCCATGATTTATGGAGAAGAGGTGAAAAAATATAATATGAAAACATTTTTGACTTAATAATATCCTCCCAGAATCTTTCTCTCTCATAACCTTGTTCCCCTGCCCAACCACACACATGCAAAAATATTCAAAAAAGAATCTTTGTGGTTAAGATTCAAAAACTCATCTTGAACTTAAAGTTAGCAAATGTCAGCAGTTTCACGTTAGTTTGTCCTAATGTTCTCAGAAATCTAAACTATGGTATCTTGCTGCATTTAAAATTCTTCCCTGCTCGCTGCAGTCCCTAATAATATCCTGGCCATGTACCTTCATCTATATTCATGAGAGTGCAGATGCAGCCAAATTAGTGGCAGCAAAGCACATTTTACAGTGTAGAAAATACAATCTGGCTTCCTTTAAACATTTTTTGACAAAAAAAGTTTTATTAAAAAAAAAAAAAGAAAGAAAACCAGACAGATTTAAATTCACCACCACCCGTCGGAGGAGTCTGTTACAAATGCACAGCTGGCTTGATGATGAGTGACAAATCAAAAGTCAGAGAGAAACTTCCCGATCCTCTGAGCCCTTGCCACCCGATTAGCAGAAGAAAAACAGGGCAGATGGAGGGAGACGCAGCAGTTCGCAGGGAACAGATGGCCACTGCGAACTTGATACATGAAATTAATAACACTTTCTCAAATACAATTAGTAAGAGGAATACATTACCTGAATTTTCATAACTGTGAGCAAGCTGACATTAAATGAGGTTTTTCAGATTAACAGTTGACGTGGCATTGATATTTGGAGGGAAATAAAAATATATAGCAATAAGAGAAACCTCTTGCTTTTCGGTGCCATTGATCAGGATGTTGTCACATATGAAAGGAGAATTGCTATTCAAAGAAATTCCATATTTAAATTTCACTAATTGGAATTTTTTTTTTCCTAATGTAGCCATTTGGGCCACATAATGCATGAGATACTTAAGAGCCTCGCAGATGTATGGAGCATCCACTGCCCTAGATGAATTATTCTTTAGGAGCAAATTAACCATTATACATTTCCCTACAGATAAACTGGGGGAAAAGCAAACAAAAACAGGCACAGGGCAGTAAAAATGTCAAGGTGAGATGAAATCAAGAGGCTAGTTTTTTTTTTCTTTTTTTTTCTGAATCTATCAATGGAACAGTAAGAAATTCTAGGGAAGTCATTAAGCTTTCTCTACGTTGATGCTCGATCCTGAGAATGGGCAAAACACTAGTGCTATATGTTTTGTCAACCAAAAAATTATTTTTAATTTGAAACCCATGATGATGGTATGTCTGGATTGTGTTAACCAACCCTCTGGGAAAGCAGAACCTCTGTGAGCTGGGTTAGGTCAGCCTGAGCCTCCTGATGGTGATGGAAGGTTGCCGAAAGAAGTCCCACCCTGGCTCTTGAGCGAGGTAGAGGCAACCTTGAGTGTTACGAGACAAGAGCCCAGCAGCAGCTGCATGAGCTTTCTGACTGCAGGAAAGCACTCTTATGGGTGAGGGCCGCCACGGGGTCAAGACCCATGGGACAGATGAACATGAATGTCTCTGGAGGGGGGCATACACTGTGTCTGGTGCAGGGACGGAGCTGAAATAGACAAGCACACCAGCCATGTGCATTTCTTGAAAGTGGCAAGAAGCGTCTCTCCCAAGCTCCGAGAGGTAAATCATTACTTCCACTACTACAGGATGGCTGTTTCTACTACTAGTGGCTAAGAAATTGGCAGAGAGAGAAGGTAAGGGCATTTCCTCTTCCCAGAAAAAAAATAACCCTGCTTAGTCAGGTAAACTTAGAAATAACAAAAAGAAGCTGCTTCTGTGTTATGAAGCTAGCACTCACCTGCTTATAAAGGCCAAGGAAATAAAGACAAATTTCCCTCTCACAAACCATCTGGAAACACACATGCTAAAAAATAGTTGAAACAGGTACAACTGGGAAAGCCTAGAAGAGGAAAGGATATAGAGCACCTAAGTAGGCATCAAATAATAGTAACTTTTAAGTAATATCTGAATTTAATTTGTAGTTTCAACTGCAAAATCAATTAGCAATGAGATCTTAAATAAATCACTTCACAAACTTTTTATTGCCTAAGATGTTCTCATTTGTAAAATTAAGAGCTTGAGTTTTATAAAAGGACTGTCCAGTCTAAAGATAGTTTATTATATTAAAAATCTGAAAGTTAACATACCTGAGGATATTTTTTAAATTCTTTCAGGTTGCCATGACATGTCTATTTGTAACTAAGAACAAGAAAGTTACTAGAAAGATTAACGCTAGATGTTCCTAAAGCTTTTAATCTACTACTTCTAAAAAAGAGAATGTGGCTTTTAAAGATGAATATGTTTTCCCAAATATTTGAAACAAAAATAAGATCATTGAACACACCAAAATTAGGCTGGGGAACTAAAGATAAGTATGAATTGGGTAGGCATGTGGCTTAGTTTGGATTTCCCCAGAAGCAAACCTTGACATAATAATTTGAGTGCAAATAGTTTATTCGGAAGGTGAAAGGAAACACCAGTGAGGGTGGATGTGGGGGAAGTCAGACAAGGAAGTGAAGACAGCCAATGAATGTCACATTATCAAACCAGTCATCACTGCAGGTGACTGTTGCTCAATCTCACCAGGAAAACCCTGGAAGTCAGTGTAGAACACACATCCCGGAGCTAACCCCCTGGACGAGGAAGGGAGCTGGGGTATTTATGCACCAGCTCCTGTCAGCCATTGGTTAAGGGCTGCTCCTGGGGATTGTCAATCCCCCTGCTCTTCTGGTCTGTGCAGGTGGCCAAGGAGGCCCCAGAAGCAAGAGAAAACCCTCAGGCAAAGAAGAGCAGGTGCTGGCAGTTGGAAGTTTGGTTGCTGCTCCGCGGGGTGTTAAGGGCAAGGGATATGGCAGGGCACCAGAAGCACAGAGCATGTCATAATAAAGTTACTGTCAACAAAGTCTCCACACAGTAGCTGTTTATTCAACTAGACTGTGTGACAGGAGATATTATATGTCCTCCTCCTCCCACCTTCGGGAAAGGGACAGAATCCGCAGGGCATCCAGTGACAGGCAGCCGCTTCTGCCCCTGAGAAGTCCCCCTGCTGCAGCCTCTACAAATGAATGAGAACCATCCCTTTGCCCCAGCTCGTCTGGGTACATCTGGATATCACCTGAACTGCTTCCAACCTCCTAAAGATAATAATTTTCAATCCCTGAAGGGTCCTCACTCCTCACTGTTGCGAGTGGAGAGTGAGACAACAGAGGAGACAGAAGAGCTACTCTTATGATGCACCTAACATTCCGGCGAGGCCAGGGGAGTGTTCTGACCTCTCCCACTTTGTGTCATTATTCCCGTGGAGGCACGAATTTGGGGTCCAAGGTGAAATTCAATTAGAATTTCCTTTTACTTTACTTGGAATACAAAAGGAAGTCTCTCTCTCTCTTTATTGAAATATGTATACTGAAGAAAGCTCGTAAGCAGGATATCTAAATAGAGGGGCTTTAAGTGGATATTTGCTGATCCTTCCTGTTCTCCCTTGATGCTGATGGGCAGCCCGCCTTTCAGAAAAGGTCATAACAACCTTGACATGCCTGGTCTGTGTGCTGTTAGGCTCATCTGTTCTAGGACAAAGAAACCTCATTAGATGGGAATGCTGTAGGACTTGAGTCTCATTTAGAGATTTTTCTCAAGGATCCCGTAAACACTGAATAATGGATGATATTACCTCCTCTCATTTAGTTTATTCTCTAAATTTTAAAATTTTTAATTTAATTCCTAAGCAAATAGAAGTGGTATCTATTTGCTCCAACATTCAATAAATATCTGTTGAGCACTTCTCATATGGTTGGCATTGTACCAAGTAAACATTTCAGATAAAGATCCCTGCCCCTGTGATGTTTACATTGTCACAATGAGAGTCAGACAATAGACAGTAAAATTGTTAAGAAAGGTCATCTGGGAGAAGGCCATGAGGTCCATAAAGTAAAGAAAATATGGAGGGCAGAAGAAGAGGGCCTAGGAGCGACGGGGTCTTCAGAGGAGGCCTTACTGGGAAAATGACATTAAAACAAAGACTTAAAGGAGATGGGAACACAATTCTGAGCAGCTGGCACATTTCTAGGACTATAAATACAGCAGCAAATATGACAAAACCCTTCCCTGAATAAGCTTACATTTTGGTGAAGGAGCTCAATCATAAACAGATAAACAAATACATATCAGGTGATGTCAAGAAGTGACAAGCATTGAGAAGAAAGATAAAGCATGATAATGGGATAAAACATGAATATGCAAACTTTTTCTGGATAGGACCAGATAGTAAATATTTTCTTTTTGGCAGTTTCTGACATAAGTACTCAACTCTGCCATTATAATGCAAAAGCAGTATAGATAATAAGTAAATGAATGGGCATGGTTGTGTTCAAATAAAACTTTATTTGCAAAAATAGGCAGTGGGCAAGAATTGGTCCATGGGCCATAGTTTGTTGATCCCTGGTTGTGAGAACCTTTAGGATATGATATTTTAACAGAGACCTGAGTAAAATGAAAAAGTGTCCATGTGATCAGCTGGGGAAAGAGTAGCCCAGGATGAAGGAATCACAAGTCCAGAGGCCCTGAGGTGGTAGCTTGATTGGCAAGTGTGTACCTCTAAGTCAAGTGAGCAAAAGGAAGAAATTAGGGAATTGGATCCCAGCATATGGTCACAGTCATTGACTCTTCCCCATGCACATCCTTTGCCATGGAATATGGTAACTTTTTCCTTTAAAGGGGTATAGTATATTTCCCTAGCCTTGACTTTGCATTTAGTCATGGACTTGTTTTGGTCAAAAGAACAAGGTGGCAGCGACAATATGCCAGTTTCTGAGTCTGAGCCTTAGGAATCTTTGCTTGTTCCTGCTCTCTGTCTTGGCTTTCTTCCATTGCTATGAGAAGAATAGCTCAGGCTAGCCTTGGTACCTGAAGGAGCAGAGCCTCTCAGCCAAACAATCCCAGTTGAGTCCAGCCTGGATCAGTCAACTCCTTGCCAAGCTACAGACACATAATAATAATAACGTTGTGTTAAGCCACTGAGTTTTCAGGTTGTTTGTTATATAAAAACATTTAAGTGATACAGAGAAATAGTGAAGCAGTGAAGGGCCACATTATGGTGGCCTCGTGGACACAGTAAGAACTTTAGATTTTATCTGCAAGAAGGAAAACCATTAGAATGTTGAAAACAGAAGTGAAGTAAGACTTGGTTCATAGTCTAGATGCATTATTTATGTTACATAGGAAACGATCTGCCGAGGAGCTGGAGTGGAATGGGGGGACCAGTTAGGAGGGATTTTCAAGTAACAGATGACAGTAGCTAAAACTCAGGAAATGAAGGAGAACAGAAGTGGTTAGATTTGGGATATATTTTGAAGGTAGAGCTGACACAATTTTTTAAATGGATTGGAAGCGTTGTATAAAAGAGAGTAGTCAAGGATGGCTCTGAGATTTTTGGCCTGAAAAAGATGTTTAAATATCAGTGCATGTGCCAAAATGGAGGGTAATCCAGAGGACAAGATGGCTGAATTAAAAAAAAAAAACACAACAAAAAAAATCACAACAACACTGAATCAAGATTGAGATCAACAGAAAAGTGAAAAATACTTCAGCAATATGAAACTATTAAAAATACTTTAATTTTAAACAAGACTTTGTAAGTACACTGTGCAAGCTACTGTATTAGTCTGCTCTGGCTGCCATAACCAGGTACTGAACACTGGGTGGCTTAACCAAGAGATATTTATTTTCTCACGGTTCTAGAGGCTCAAAGTCCAAGATCGAGGTGCCAGCAGGGTTGTTGGTTTCTGGTAAAGTCTCTATTCCTGACTTATAACTTCTCTCCTTCTCCTTGTGCCCTCATTCAGCCTTTCTTCTGTGTAAACCTGGGAGGAGAGAAAGAAAGAGAAAGGGAGCAAGGTGTTGGGGGAGGGGGAGAGAGAGATTGAGAGATTTCTGGTGTCTCTTCCTCTTCTTATAAGCCCGCCCATTCTATTACCTCCTTAAAGGCCCTGTCTCCAAATTGGGGGCAAGGGCTTCAACATATGAATTTGGAGGGAGGAGCAATTCAGGCCATAACAGCTAAGTTTGTTAAACGTCTAACATTATTTCATAATGAACTAAAGCAATTTGAGCTCAACCCCAAGTGGCTTCAACTTCTTTGTTCCCTTCACAGAAAAACTTTTTGAAAGTGTTGTATATATTCTCTCTTCTCAACCTTTCCAACTAAGTTTCTTGTCTACCACCTCACTAAAATTCCTCTCCTTAGGGTCAGAACTGACTGCCATAAAGTTAATCCCATAGTTCCTCTTCCCTGCTTTCCTCTGTCCTCTCCTGATATGACACAGTGGACCAGACCCTCTTGGAAACGCCTTCTCCTGTTGGCTGAGGCGACCCTTCCCTTTCCGAGTTTTCCTCCAACTTCTCTGAGAATTCCTTTGCAGTCACCTTTGCTCACAGTCCTGTTTTACTTCCAGACACTGACGTGCCTCAGAGTGTGGGCTCAGGCCCGCTGCTCTCTTCTGGGGCAATCTGGCCTCCGGTGATCTCATTAGGTTTCATGACTTTCCATGAAACCAGTAGGGTATTGGTACCCACATGTACATATTCAACTTTGACATTTCCACTCTGGTCCAGAATTTTGTGTCTAACTGCACTCTTGACTTCTCTGCTTAGATGTTAAAAAGCATAAAGTCTAAAATGAAATTCTTGGTTTACCTTTACCCCTAACCAGTTGCTCCACCAGTTTTCTCCCGCTGAGTAAATGGCATGTGGGCAACTCAGCTGCTTGGGCCCAACACCTAGAAGCCTTCCCTATGTCCCTTTGCTCACTACCCCTTCCCTTCAATCTACCGGCAAACCCTGTCAGCTGCATCCACTCCCCATTCCCCGCTACTTGTTAACATCCTCACTGCTACCACCCATTGGTTATTAAAAGTAAAATGTATGGCTTAACACAAAGGTCACCACCACTTTTAATTCAAGCATGAGGCTCCTTTGTAACTCCTTCTCTGAAGCATGTGTCTAATATAGTGGAAAAATGAAGAAAAATAAATATATGTTTTAATAAGCAAAGCTTGATCAGATTTTTTGATCAAGTAAAATATGAGTAGAAGAAATATTATTATATTTAACATCCCATGATATTTATTGACTTGTGGAAAGTCAGTATCGAGCAGAAAAGAAATACACTAGGGATGAAATTCCTTCTGGGGACAGTTACACTATTATTCAGCTGGCTGTTGGGTAGTGATTTGAAAATCCTGTAGGAAGCCAACTCGTGTTACGTTCTGTCCTTTTAAGCCTAGAGGAGGAGGCCATTTATGCTTACCAGGGACAATTTTTCAGTACAAAACACCAAGCCCTTAGTGGAGAGATATCAGAATATTTGGGGGCAGATGCTGGATTATTTTCCGGAGTCCCTCAAATAGAACTACTTCACCGCCATATGAGATGAGCTATGTCATTGTTAGTGTTGTAACGAGATAAACAAAAGCCATTAAAGAGGAAAAAAAAGAAAGAAAGAAAGAAAGAAACAGCCAAAAGTAAGAAGCATTTTTAAAAATCCATAAAATCATTATGCAGTTTTAACCAATTACAAGTCTGCTTTCAGTTAAAAAAGTGCCAAGAGCAAACCACAGACATGAATCAGAATGGGAGTTTAATTGGAGACTGCCGGCCAGCGGCCAATTTAAAGACTATTTTGAGAGCGCTGGTCGAGCTCAGATTGAAGCCACATTTGATTCACCTTAGGAATTGTCGCCACTCAGACCAGTGGAATTGACCGCTCTGTGCTAAGCTTAGCAAGTCCCTGCGCTGTGTCCTAATTCACTTCTACCGCTGCTTAGAGTTGAGAGAAATTAAGAAAATTCAACAGTCTCTTGGAAGCAGCGCTGGCTGCATAATTTGCCAGGACCCGTGCAAAATGAAAAGAGGGGGCCTCTTGTTCAAAATGCAGGAAGAAAGTGTCACTAAAAGGACTAAAATGTAAAACTTTCCCAGCTACAGGGGAGGCTGGGGCAGGAGGATCGCTGGAGTCCAGGAGTTTGAGGTTGCAGTGAGCTATGATGATGCCACTGTACTTTAGCTGGGGTGACAGATTGAGACTCTGTCTCAAAAATAAATAAATAAAAAAAATAAAATGTAAAACTTTTTCCTTTCTTCCGAAGTCTCCTTGTTGATCTCTCATGGGGATTTTCACTAACTTTTAATGCTGCTCTCCCTCAGGCAGAGGAACACACGCAGGGTGAGTGCAGACGCTCCCAGGCTCCCAAGCCCACAGACCAATTTGTCAATCTCCCTTTTCCATGTCTATCACTCAGGTCCCCATGGATGGGTGGTCCTGAGGGATTCCGGTCTTCACAAGGGAGCACGCTGGGTGGGTAAGAGGCCCCCCACAGCAAATGCCCTGTGCTGCTACTAACCTGGGTGAGCAGAGCTACCACAGCACTCTGCCCCGAGATCCTGTGGGGTGCAGGCCCACCTAACCCCAACCCTTTCCAAGTCCAACGCCAGGCCCCTGCCAGGGCTGGAAGACAGTGGCAGGACGTGGGCCCTCCGCTGAGCTTCCCTGCTCCAGGTTGAAGGTGGCAGTGGAAGCTCGGCAGGAAGGAGGAAGGGTGGGAGCTCAAGGCCCAGAAAGGCTGGTTGCCCAAACCTGTCCCAGGGAAGGGGGGGGCAGCAAGCGGTGGCGCTCACATTGGCAAGGCTCCAAGCCACCCTCCCCCCATATGAGTCGTTGTCCCATCAGACCTCATTACAAAACACAAATTCGAAGACTGCAAAGCATGGAACCCCAAGCGCCCCAGGTCCATCTGAGCCAGGAGCCGTGTGCAACTGCACTGGCCGTGCCCATGAAGATGACCCCGACAGGAAGCGGCTTTGCTGGTGACATCACAGGGTCCTGATCCTGGACGGTCCTGGAGGAGCTGTGTGCACCTGCCGACTCTGGCTCTCTTCCAACACACACAATCTTATTTTCCAAAAAGAGCTTTCTACCACAGAAAAACAAGGCATTTTAGAAATTTTCAAAACAGTATTATCTTTTATTTCATGGGTTTATACAGATCATACACAGCAGTACTAGGAGAACTTCCTGAAGAACAGTGACTTAATTTGGAGTCTGTTTCTAAACAGTGCCATTCTAATCAGAGTATAATTAAGGCATTGCTCCGAGCAGTCTCGGCTGGGTTCACTGAGCTTAGACAGATACGGCTCTCTGAGTCCTGCACGGCCTGGACGGGATTAGCAGTCATCAAAGCCTCACGGTGACCATTTTCCTCCTTCCTTGTGGCTCCGTATCTTCATCAGCATTGTTGTTCAGACCATAGCCAGCAGGCCCCAGTGTCCTTGGTTTATGCTGAGTCGGTGCGTACATGTACACGTTACAATATTCATAGTCTTATTTGGTTGATCATTTTCATTGTGGCACGTATTTGAAAGAACTCATTAAAAACTTAAAATTAACAAATAATTTTTGAGATTCTTCATAGTTTTGCACATATGGTCTCATAGTTTTAATTCCTTTTTAATTTTGTAGTATGATATTGCTTTCTTGGAGTAGTGATTACAACTAATCTGTCATATTTAATTATTATAATTACATATACAGTTATATATCATTCTAAATATATGTATATAATTATAATTACATATACATAGTATTTATTGAATGCTTACTATCTACCAACCATACTTGCACTTTTTTAATCTTTATAACAATCCTGTAAAATAAGTACTCCTATTCCTATTTTACATATGAAGAAACTGAGTTTCAGAGTGTTCAAGTAACTTGCCTAAATTCACACAGCTGATTGGGAGCAACATTTATTAAGGTCTTACTTTGAACCAGGCATCATGCTAAGTATTCTGCATAGCTTATCTCATTTAATCCCATTTAATTTAATCCCTACAACCATTAGGACAGTGGTTATCCTCATTTTACAGATGAAAGAACTTGAGACTGGAAAGTTTGATTTTCTCAAAGGCACATTGTTATTACTATTAAGTGGAAGATCCAGAATTTTACCATAGGCATTTGGACATCAGAGCTGGTGTTTTCATCCATTGCATTATTTGCAGAAAGTTACATTTTACAAAACTGCCAGCAATATTTCTGTTCTCACACACTTTTCCAGAATCTTATACTCCCTCATCAATAGGTGGAGTCTGTTGCCCTCCACCTGAAGCCTTGTGGACATTTCGACAGTGGAAGTGATGTGCTGCTGCATGTCTTTCAGGCCTAGAGGTGACACAGCATCTACCTGGCTGTCTCTTTCAGGATGCTCACCCTTAAAACTCAGCCACCGTGGAAAGCAGGGTACTGGCTCCCCAAACATGTCCATGTCCTAATCCCAGGAACATGTGAATGTATTTCCTTACATGGCAAAAGCAACTTGGCAGATACCATTAAATTAAGGAACTTGTAATGGGAAAAGTATCCTTAATTATCTAAGAAGCCCAGTAAATCACAAAAGTCTTAGAAGTGGAAGGGATGGTGGCAGACAGTTCAGAGTCAGAAGGAAATGTCACTATGGAAGAAAAGCACAGAGAGAGGCAGCGCTGCTAGCTGTGCAGAGAGGGGAAGGGGGCCGTGGACCAAGGGATGTGGGCAGCCTTGCAAACTGGAAGATGGAAACTGATTCTCCCCAGACTAGAGCCTTCATCCAGAGAGAAACACAAAAAAATGGGTGACAACTGGATTTTAGGCCGGTGAGACCTATATTGGGCTTTTGGCCTATAAACTGGAAGATAATGAACCTGAGTTGTTTCAAGTCATTACATTCATGGTAATTCATTGATGCAGTGACAGAAAACTAACATAGCCACCATTCTGTGAGGAAGCCCAGGCACAAGGAAGTGTTTCAACTGACAACCCCAGTCAAGATTTGAGCTTACAGCCGGCGTCATCTGCTGGAAAGTGAGTGAGGGACCTTTCTGACGCTTCCCGCTCCCAGCCTTCGAGATGCCCTGCTGCTGCCGAGTGGAACAGAGAAAAGATGCTCCTCCTGGCTCCTGTAGAAATGGCCGATGGGACTGTCCACAAAACCAAACAAACAAGAAGTGTGTCCTGTCTTGCTTTACTTCATGCTTTGCTGAACTTGGGGAAACTTTCCAGTCTGTGAAGTGATTGTTGATTACTGAGTTTCATGATCCTACATTACAATAAGCATTAACCTATTCCTGCCTGCTGAAAATTTACTCACCTGTTAAAGTGTCAGACCCATGTTTAGGAACAAGATGCCAGAATACAATGAACAACAAATAAGAAAGTAAACCACTGGACAGAGAGGCGCCCTCGTTCTTACAAGAACAGCCATCTCCATAATCAGTTTAGCCCTACTCATCCTAGCACTGCTGCAAATACCACAGTTTGAAAGAATTTCTCTTTGCATGGTTCCCCAGCTTCATACTGATAATTGAGAACCCTGATTCCACCCTATACAGCAAACACAACACACAGAAAATTGTGGAGGACTATCTAACAAACATAGGTACCAAGGTATCTGCCTTGATTCACTTTATTTATTTTTTTTCAGAAAGAAAATATCACAGAAATACCATGATCATGAATTCGGCATTTATGAGTTTCAGCCAAGCATGTTTTTATATTTTTACTCTTTAAAGAAAATAATATTGTTTTGCATCTTTCCTCATTTTATATATGATGTCATCAACCTGAAATTTAATTTTTGATCATGATTATATTTTTAAGATTTATTCATATTGTTACTCATTGGTCTAGCTTATTCGTCTTTAACTGCTTATTCTTTCTCTTGTTAATGGATATTAACGTTTTATTTTTTTGTTTGTTTCAGCTTTTCACCTTCACAAAAATGCTGCAGTCTACATTCTTTACACATTCCTTGCACACATTCACTAGACAGAATTCACTGTGTTGTATATTTAGGGGTGAAGCTGATGAGGTAAAGGGAACATTTGCTGGATCTTGCCAAATTGATCCTCCAAACAAGTTTTTTATTCAACCACAGTATATGAGAGTTCCACTGTTCCATATATCGTGCTCACATCTGCTGTTATCAAACATTTCGTGTTTTGCCAAACTGACAAATCTGAAATTATATCTAATTGTGGTTTTCCCAGATTATGCGGGAGGCTTGGCAATCTTTCATATGCTTATAGGACAATCTTTTTTCCCTTTTCTATGAAATACCTATTTTTCTATTGAGTTTTCCTGTGTGGTTTTTGCTCACTGACTTGTAAGAATCATTCCTTAAAAATTCTGGATAATAATTTGTTTTCTTATTCTATTTTTTTTGCGTTTTGAAACAAGACCTCTCTGTGACACCCAGGCTGGAGTGCAAGTGCCTGATCTTAGCTTACTGTAGCCTGGAACTCCTAGGCTCAAGCAATCCTCTTGCCTCAGCCTCCCAAGTAGGTGGGACTGCGGGCATACAACATGACTAGCTTTTTTTTTTTTTTTGTAGAGACAGTGGTCTCCCTATGTTGCCCAGGCTAGTTCTGAACTCCTAAACTCCTGGCCTCAAGTGATCCTCCTGCCTTGGCCTCCCAAAGTGCTAGGCTTATAAGTGTTAAACTACCTCCTCTGGCCTGTTTTGTCATATGCTTTGCAAAAGCCCTTCTCAGCTTGTAGAATATCTCTACTTTGTCTATGATGTCTTTTGTGTAAAACGTTTAAATTTGAATATCGTCAGTTATATGAATACTTTCTTCAACAGTGTGTGCATTTGTTTCTCATTTACCCTATCTCTAGGTTATAAATAGGATCTTTTATCTTTTTTTCTAAACTTTTCATGTTTTCATCCATCTGAAATTTAAATTTTTGTATAGTGTGAGGTAGAGATTTAATTTTATTTGTTTTCCACAGGGATATCTCATTTCTCAGCAGCGTTATTAAATAGTCATAATATCCTCACTAATTTTTTAATGGTATCTCTCTCATATTAAGTTTTCATAGATATGTGAGTTGGGATTTTACTGTTACAGCTCCATGGCTATTACCTCTGTCCATAATGTGCTTTCCCTACTCCATTGACTTGCAAATATTCTACTCTTCTATTAAGTCCTAGTTTAAATGTCACCTTCTTTATGAGATAGCTCTCACCTTTCTTCCCCTTCTCTGTGTTTATCACAACCTTCATTGAAACACGTATTGCATCACAGATATGCATGTGGAGAGAGTTTTTACTGCCAGATTTTTTAGCTTTTTTGAGGCTAAAAACATTGTCTTGTTATTTTGTACTGTCAAGTACCTTGTAGATATTTAATAAGATTATCTAAAGGAATAAATTAATGAGAAAATCTTCAAAACAGAACAGCTTGAGTGACACTTGGTAGATCTGAATAATTCATCTTCATATCTCTGGCCTATCTTTTTCCCTTGTTTTGCTGACTTTATGTAGAGATTTTAACATACTTATTACGGATGGCATTTTTCTTTCTAAAAATGGTTATTTATATCTGTAATTTGTAGTGATAATATCTTACTTGTTAGATTCTTTTCATTTCTTCTTCTTTTTTAAACAAATGATTTCTGAGGACTAAATTAGCAACCTCACCTACATGGTGACCTTGTTTCATCCAAAAATCCCCAAAGCTGACACACTGAGACAGAAGGCAAGTTCTGCACTCAGGAAACCTGAGTTTGGTACATACAGCTAAAATCTATTAAACACACCAGAGACTGTAAACTCACTCAATGTTACGTAATTACTTTTTGGATACTCTGTGGTCCCCTATAAAATATAAGGACTCCATAAATAGTTATTGAATATTTTCATGATAATAAACATGTGTTTCTTTGCATGCCTTACTCTTGAGAAGATTTTACAAGATCTATCAATTGCACAGGCAATAAGGAGCATTACTGATTTTCTGTACATTATTTCTATGAAGGCATATGCATGCTGTGAAGCAAAATAGTTTATCCACATTGTTGACATGACCTTAAAGTTGCCATAGTCACTATTTGAAAATAGATTTAGACCATCTATTTTTGGTGCTGTTTTCACTTACAGCAAACCTTCAAATGATTAGCAGTCCTTTACTGCTGTCAGTTTTGCCTTGACTAGAGTCACAGTAATAGATGCAGCCATCAACTCCAAACAACTCAAAGGAGCGAAAAACACAGCCTGCGGAAAGAGCATGGTCTTCAGAATCTCCTACTCAGCCAATTATTTAAGGTTGCAAGACCTACCTTATCTCAGAGGTCAGCAAATCATGCATAGTTAGCTCTGTTTTGTTTAAAAGTGTCTGGTTACAGCCTGCTCTATCGGATTTCTGCACAGAGTTAAACTGTGTCTCTAATTCCTCTAATTCGCTTAAGGAAAGAGCAACCACTTCCAAGATTTCACCCAAATTCTTTTAAGCTATCCTTAACACCCTGAGCTTTTCTCTGGAGCTTTCTTTTCCTTATCCCTGGAAATAGCCTTTCGTCATTGGCTTTTCAAGGTGTTTGGTCTACCTAATTTCTCAAATCGGGCCTTTCAGTTTCTGACCTTGTCACCATATTAAATAAACCCTTTAGCTTTTCATTCTTAGTTCCCTAACTTTTTCTCTGGTGAATTTCCTATTAGAACACTCCTTGACTCTACTTTCCTATGCTTGTCTTCCATTACGCACATGAACATTCTCCACGTCCTTCCCAATCCCAGCCACTTGTGTTCCAGATTTTCTTATTTGCCTCTTGTTCCTTTCTCTGTAAAAAAAAAAAAAAAAAAAATCTGTTTTATCTCAAATTAGTGTTTTAAGACCCAAATTTACATTTAAAGGTCATAAATAATTCTTATCTACAACCTCTGCCAGACTCTTCCTCTTTTCAGAGTTCAGTTTCCTTGTCTGTAAAACAAGATGGTTGGAAGAGATCTATTTCAGCACAAAGAGTGTGACTCTATGAATCTGAGATTTGTGTTATTTGTATACCTCAGTTGATTAGGGGTTACTTATCACACAAGAGGCTATGTTACCTGTAAAGTTTTGAGCATTCTGGCCATCAACACATTAAATATAAAACCGAGTCATGAAAAAGAAGAAGCAGCCAGTTCTAGCATCATAGCTCTATTTGTCTTAGCACAATGTGAGGCCTGGCTGGGAGAATAGAAAGCAGAAAAAGCACAAGAAGCTGCTAAAAGGTGACCTGAAATAGGTTAGTCACAGGCAAAGAAGCAAGTTGAAATGTCTTCACGACACCCCAGAAAATGATAACCGAAGGAACTAGGCCAGTATCAGGACCTAGTTCTTGGAGAGAATTAACAAAAAGGAGAAAAAAAATTTAGAACTCAGTTATAAAAAAAAAAAATCACATTTTTTTTTTTGTTTGTTTAGTAAGATATTTCCTCAGGTTATATGTCGAGAGGTCAATGGAACAGAGGAACAGACAATGTGAGATCTGCCAACAGACGCAGAGTCAGGTTAAGAGCAGAGCATGGAAAAGAGCATGTGCTCAAAACCCTTAGTATTTTTGTCACGTCAAAATAAAAAGTATAATATCTGAATGCAATAAGCTGACAAAGATGGACTTTTTTTAGCTCATATATTTGTTAGATTGTAAATTGGGTAAGATATTTGTTAGGCTGCCTCTCACTCATTAGATTGCTGGATAAGACTGTTATGTCATTCAGATAGCACTAGAAATACAGTTATACTCCTCCATTCTGTTTTGTAGACAGCACATGAAGGAACTGAAAATGGTCTACTTTAGAAGAGCAATTCATTCTGAACAAGCAGAATTCTTGCAAAGAACTCTTTGTTTCCTGAAAAGAAAATTAGTAAGCTTTATATCTTCTAGAATTCTGCTCTATTGAACAGTTTTCTTCATTTTCCAAAGAAATGACTAAACTTTTTTTTTTTTTTAAGTTCAGGATTATATGTTCTTCAAGTCCTTCTGGAAAATAGATGATTGGATTGAAACAAATTTAAAGTCAAAAAAATTATAAGACCTCTCTATACCCAGATAAGGTAGCTATCATTTCTATATCCATTTGTAGCTGACTACATGGAGGTTCAGAGTGATTAAGTTGGTGTAAGCTGGTCACACAGAACAAGAAGTGGAGCTGGAATTTAAACCCAGACCTCCTGATTTTAAGTACTGTGTTTCTCATATTACATTCTCAGCATCTTTCCTCCAGATTGTGAGAAGGGAGTATTTCTTGCACATCCTTAACTTGCATGTACTTAATAAATTAATCATGAAAATGTAACAGACATAATGAACATCTTAGAAGAATCACTCAGTGGCCACCCATGGCTGGCCTGACATCTACCCTCACAACCATTACATTGTGAAACTAGGACAGCTTTCTTTTTCTTTTTTTAATTTTATTATTTTTTATTTTTTTGAACCTCCTTCCCCCTTTCTTTCTTTCTTTCTTTCTTCAGTAGTTCCCTTTTTAGAGTTTATATGGACAGTGGTGCCATATACAGCAGAGTTTCCTGGCAGAAGGAAAATCCATCCATCAATCCCTTGATTAAATCATTCATCATATAATGTATTGAATGAGTCATTACCCCATGAGATCCATTGCACCCAATGTGTGAGGTACAATGGGAAGTAAAAACATAACTGGGCATCATAGAATGTTGATGCTAATAGATATAACAGCCTAATCTCTTTCTCTTTGTGTAACTGGAAAGAGTTTCAGATGGTTGAAATTTGGAGGAAATTAAGAAAATGAATCTTAGTTCAAATAACCAAAAAGTCCTGTACAAAAAAGAGGTAGCATGGATTCTTATTTGCCTCTAAAGTACAGTCAAGCTCCTAAGCACATGTTTTCAAATATCGAAGTGTAATCAATGCTGCAAATGCCAAAAACAACGTTAACTGGTACTGTCGGTCTCTCTCTCTCCAACGGAGTAAATTAACCCAAGATTGCTTCCATTAGCCTTTCCTCTTCTTCTTGTCCCCGCTCTGCCTGGAGGGAAATGCTTGCTGGTGGCACTTCCTGGCACGACAGCAACTGTGATGTTTTCAGGGTGCTTCGCCTCTTGGTGCTCCCTTAACTCAAGGACCTGCCGGTGCTAGCCAGAGCTGCGCCAGCCAGGGCCCGCCCGCACGGGAGAAATTCCTTTCATTCATCAACAGATAAGAAGTTTTGACAAGCCTCTCTGGGGAGCAAAAAGGAGAAAACACACACACACACACACACAAGATTGTCCTGGAATACTGAGAAACACAACGTAAGGGAGCCAGGGAAAGACTGAAGGAAGCTCTGAGGCGGCGGGGCAGACAGGGAGTCTGCTATCAGAATTAAATGCGATGCAGTCCAGAGCCCTGCTCTCTGTTTCTACCTGTTTCTTCTCAATGTCACTATCGGCCAAGAGTTTGATACAAAACAGATCCCCAGAAGTATTCCAGTAACTCCTCGGGACCACCAGGGCAAAAACAAAAACATTCAGGGCTTGACACTTGCCAGGGCAGCTTGCCAAGCTTATCACATGTGAAAAGCGCTGCTCCGAGAGAGTAATCTTGCTCATGTTCACAAGGCCGGGTGTTAAGGCTTGGAGAACCCAGGGCATTTTCCATCCAGAGCAACCTGAAGGGTCGGGAATAGCAGTTTTCTATGAACTGCCAAAAAAGGGCAATTATATTTTTTATGGACCTAAGGGCTGAAGGAGAACTTGAAAGGTCATTTGGGGGCATAGGGAGAGATCAGTCTACCTTATTGCCTTCAAGTATCAAACAACCAAATGAACCTACCTTGCAAGGAGATTTCACACATTCTTTATGTAAATCTTTTTTGCAAGCCTGGCCTTGAGGAAATTCTGACACCCAACCTAACACTTGCAGGATGCATTTCTTTCTTTTACTGCAAGCTTCATTGGAGATAATAGGAGCACACACTACTAATCTCCCTGAGTGCTTACCGTGTGCAGACACCTTCCCAAGGCATATACTTGGATTGCTTTCATGTGGTCCTTGTAAACGCCCTACGACGTGGATACAATTTCTATCCTCATTTTCCAGATGGGAAAACTGAGGCACAAAGAATATGTCTAGGTCATACGGCTAATGAGCGATAAAGCAGGGATTTAAACTTGTTTCTCATTTGATGTTCATACTTTGAAACAATTTTTCACAGGGACGCTTCCCATTCTTATCTTGGGTTTCTCTGTTGGCTAAACAATCTTTTTGTCTCTAAGCTTTTCTTTTCCTAGACTTCAGCCTGATATCTTTTTTTTTTTTTTAGGTTTCCCATCTCCCTAATAAGATTTTTAAAATGTATTGTGTGAAACTTCTAATGGGTGTTGTTTTAGGTTTAAATATATGTCAGCTTATATATGTTATACAGTATACTCCCTATTATCATGTGATTATATATTTTTTCATCTGGAGAATCACTTATCTGACTCGCATTTCTTATAACTCCTTATACCTGCTATAAGGTTTCAACTTTCTGGTCTATTAAGATAAACCGTTATATCTCAAATTGGAACCTCACCCTCAGATGTGGCTTTTCATGTTCGCAGCTATACCCATACATTTCATCCCTTCTGCAAATTTGTTTCAAAGCTTTGTGAGGCTTTGGCTCTTATGCTGTTGCTGTTTTCCTTAGGCTGCAGGCTGCCATCCTAGTGTGTTAAGATTGTGGCAAAGTGGTGAAGTTTCTGTGACCTACTTGAATGGCAACCAGTTCCATTTCTTCCTCCAACCTTAAGAAGCACCTGGTCCTTGACCCCATTCCTCACACCTCAAGCAAGAAGATGGTGCCAGATATAGTGGCACATGTCTGTTGTCCCAGCTACCCAGAAGGCTGAGGCAGGAGGATTGCTTGAGGCCAGGAGTTCCAGGTTCCAGACTATAGTGAACTATGGATCATGCCCGTAAATAGCCACTGCATTCTAGTCTAGGCAACATGGCAAGACCTTGGAAAGAACGAAAGAAAAAAGAAAGAAAGAAAGGAAAGAGAGGGAAAAAAAGAAAAGAAAGGAAAATAAAAGAAAAAAGAATAAAAGAGAAGAGAAAAAGAAAAAAGTAGATAGTAAGTTGGGCTTTCCCATAATACAAAACTACTTGTATTCATTAGCCCAACAACTATGTACAGTGTCTACTACTAGCCAGACACGTTCTAAGCACTAGCACTGAATCAGTGAGCAAAACAGATACTAAATCTCTGCCTCTTAAATATTATCCTTTAGTGGGGCATTATAGATATGCAATATATTAATTATGCCAGAGAATTTGGTAAATGAGAAATAGGAAGTTTACTCAGCTAAAATTGATTCAACAGCTCTTTGTTAAATACTGAATATAAGTTGTATGGTGTTCGTCAGGTGCTGGGGATGGAGGAGAAACCAGACAGCTAGGCTTTCAGCCCTCACGTTACTCCAGTCTTATGGGCTGTGCCTGTAATCTGTTTGCTCTGTGCATTTCTTACCCTTCTCCTGCTCCTCTGGGCATGGGAGGGAGTAGGGAGATAATCCCTGCACACTGAATCTCCTGGGTTCTCTTGTCACACGGCTCTTGTTCTGTTCCTGCAAGAACAGGTACTGACTACAGTTTGGAGGGCAAAAGAAAAGAGCACCTCTGCCTCTACCTTTTTCTCCCTGCCTCCGGCCAGTCATGGTTCTAACTAACCCTGACAGATGTCTCATCCTTCTGGGCTCTTTTCCCTCCAGTCCTCAGTGTGGTGGTGGCTTCTTGCTCTGGGTAGCTTCACCGTCTCTTTTTAACGTCTCCGCTCTTTCATAATCTGTGTAACTAGATCCTTATATTAAATCCCATGTGATTAGCAAAACAAAAATGGAAGTGTGGGATACTGGAGAATATATAGGGAGAGATGCTGACTATATTCATTTGCTGGGGCTGCCTAACACAATATCACAGATTGGGTGATTTAAACAACTAAAATGTATTTTCTCACAGTTCTGGGGGCTAGACCTCCACAATCAAGGTGTCTGTAGGCCTGGTTTCTTCTGAGGCCTCCCTCTTTGGCTTGCAGATAGCAGCGTTCTCCCTGCTGTCTTCACACTGGTCATGCGTCAGTGCCTGTGTACCCCTGATGTCTCTTCTCATGAAGAGACTAGTCAGACTGGATTAAGACCCACCCTAACAGTTCATTTTAACTTAATTACCCCTCGAAAGGCCCTATTTCCAAATATAGTCACATTCTGAGGTATTGGGGGTTAGGGCTCCAGCATATGAATTTTAGAGGGTACTCAATTTAGTCCATAACACTGACCTAGTTGAAAGATCAGGAAGGCTCAACTAAGAAGGAGATCAACAAATAGAGTGACAAGGAGGACACTGGCAGCTCTCCATGCATTTATTTGATTTCTACATATTTGACATAATTTTATAAACACAACACGCTAGCCACTGGATACCCAGGTCTGAATAAGATGCATGTTCTCCCCTGCCGTTAACATTGGGTAGGAGAAATGGACAAGGGGTGGGACAATTAAAATATAATGCAATTCATCTCAGACTGGGGTAAGTATCGGGAGTAGCTGGAGAATGGAGAACAAGAGCATCTCATCCTACTATGAAGGTCAAGAATGGCTTCCTCTGAGTAGATGTCATCCAAGATGAGTCTTACAAATTAAAGTGTTGGGCAAGTGAAGAAAACCCCAGAGTGGGAAGAAAATTCCAGGAAAATGCAAGGGCATGTTTTTTAGAGGTAAGACTTGTAGCTAAGATAGCATAACATACTCATTCTTCATGAAGTTGAGAGGACAGTATTTTTTTCTTCTTTTTTTTTTTTTTTTGAGAACTGAGTAATATTTCTCAGATGTAGTGCTCTTTATAGCTCTTTTAAAAAATTTTGGGAGTTGATCTGTAAATATTTTGGAGCTAATGATCTGCTTCCTCTAATTGTTCTTTTTAGTTTGTTTCCATGTATGTGAGAAAGTCATGCCATTCTCCCTTGATCATCGTGTCTCTAATTTCGGGGTGACCACCTTTTCTTTGGCATCCGTGATCCTGGAGGGCTCCAATAGTGCTCTTTGCAGGAAGTTGCTGAGGTGTTCATTGGAAGAATAGGAAGAGGGGTAAGGCTTTTAAAACTCTGCTTTATAACTTTTTGCATCTACGTCCTTAAAGAGGATGTTTCTTCTTTTTTTTTAGCCATATTAATGTGGTTAATGAAGTGTTACACAGTAGCGGGCCCACATGATTGGCCCAAAACCAATGTTAAAAATAAAATTAAAACAAAATTTTTTTCTTTTTGATCTTTTTCAGCTATTTCAGTAGATCTCTTTCCTTCTTGCCTAGTGTCATTTGAGAAAGTTCAAAGTGACTCTATTATAGATTTCTAGCTTGAAGAATAAGCAATTTGTCCAATACCATTATACAGAAAGGAGAGTAATTGAAAAATAATATTCAAAACAGTCATAGATAATCTATGTGCAATTGAAGATTTTGTACTTTATTATATATATCACAGATAAAAGACTTAAAGTTCCCCCGAAAAGGATTCACTAAAATCCTTAGATGGTGTCCTTTTCTTTCCCTGGAAGAACTTTGATTTAGTAATTCTAAAGAGGTTTCTTCATGTATTATTCCTGTTGAGAGCAAAAGGGCATTTGAGTATTTATTTAAACAGTGTCTGTAGTAGATTTAGGAGTAGATACCTTTTTTTCTCATTAGGACTAAATTGCATGCTATTGACAAGAAAAAAAATTAAAAATATCACATGCATCTTTCCAGCAATTAAGATTGAGAACATTTGATTGGGGGTTTTCTGGGTTTTTAGATTGTTTCACATTTCCACCTCTGAAGCGGAAATAGATTCGAAGTTATAGCAAGAGAGCACTGAGTTAGATGTAAAGAAGAACTTTGTGTGTCAGACTGATTAAACACTGGAGCAAATTAGCAGGGAAGCTTATGGAATAGCCATCTGTAGAGATATTTCAAAAATAGAATTGACAATTTTCTTCTTTGGATGATTTAGGAAATGCCCCTACTGGCAAGGAGATGGACCAAATGGGCTCTTGAAATCCTTTTTGGTTCTCTGCTCCTAAGAGTCTTCCTATACAGTTCTTGGAAGTATTTATTTCCTAAGTAGAACATAGAACAGAAAGCCTTTAGCAAAGGTAGGTCTATGTATGTATGTGTATACATGTCTTTAGGCAGAAGAATGGCAAGAGAACATTGTATTATTTAAAAAGCAAAATTATCGTTTCCTAACCATTCTTGTTCACCTATTTCAAATAAATAGGACTTTCTCAGACTTTCTAAGATTTTTCTGCTTTCTGGCTTTTCACTCTCTGTCCTTTCTCTGCCTGCACTTCAAGTGTAGGCCTGATCTTGTGCCCTGCTCTCTGCTCTCTTTTGCCCTTACACCTGTCCCTCCCAAGACAGTTTCACGTTCTCCCAAGGTTTCTGTTGTGTGACTCAAAGAATCTGCTTCCACAGCCATGAGCATTTCTCTGGGTTCTAAAGTTGCATGCCAACTACCCACCAGGTATAGCTCCCTGAGAAGACCTTGCAGCAAATTCAACTCAACGAGCTGCACACGGAAGAGCTGGGAGAAGAGGAGAGCGTGTCCACCCTGCCGTTCCACAGTTCCTCTTGTACCCTCCTCCATCCCACCCGCCAGCCTAGCAGTTCTTCCCATGCCCAGCCTCTGAGCCCTCATCACCTCTTTAGCCTCATCTTATACAGAAAACGTCTCCCCACCCCACTCCCAACTCGTGATCACAGTCACAGAAACGCGTGCCTGACCCTCTCTCTGGCACCACGCTGTGCTCCCGGCTTACAGCTCTGTGAGCTCATTTGATTTTCTCAAGTTGCCTATTTCTCTTTGCCTACATTATCTCTTCTACCTTGGATAACCTTCCTATCCTGACAGTAAAAATTGTACCCCTACAATGTGACTCACATTTCCAGTCTCAGCTCATCTGTTTAGGAAACCTTACTGAATCCTTCCTCATGTGCACTAATTGTCCCCTGTCCACAGATCCTCAAAACCTTCCTCACGAGTTGTTGGAAAAAGCATATAGCATGAGAGATGGATTATTCAGTATCCGGGACTATACTGTGCGTACCATATTCCAGCTATGAGGCCCTGATGAATGACCTAACCTCCCAGTGCCTCAGTTTCCCCAGTTATAAAAATGGGTATAAATATAATACTATCCCAAAAGAGTGGGGATGAAAACTCAGCTGAGTACTAGGGAGAATAAAGAGGTGAATGGTCCCTGCAATCAAAGTGGTTATAGTCAAGTTAATAATATATGCAATTTTAATAACTAATAAACTGTGAATATCACCTCATCATCACCATCATCACCATCATCATCATCCACACAAATAACTTTCCTTCATTGCTTGCCATCCTGCCCAGCACTATTGTAAGGTGAATGAATCATTAGTAGACACATAGTGAAAAATTATGTAACTATTAGGCAAAGCAAGGTCTTTGAGATTTGTTGACCTTTCTTCCTGCTAGGGCAGACCAATTCCCTACAGCATATTCTTAAGTGTTTAATTGGTCTATTTTTAAATGACTGAAACTACTTGGCTCCTACCACAACCCATGAAAGATTGTCTTACAATATACTAGACAGAAGTTCCAGGAAGTTTCTTTTTCTGAGTTTTACTTTTCCTCCAATCATTTCAGACAAACCTCATGTCCCATAATTTCATTATGAACACGTACTGTCAATGTGCACAGTTATCTTATGGCTACTAAGTTGTTTTTTTCCCCTAAGATGCTATACTACATGCATTTACTCCTTCATTTCTCCAAGATATTGGGCCTCAGTAGCCAAACTTTAGTTATCTTTGAATCTATTTGTGCCTTCAAATTGCCTTCCGTTTATTTCAAGTTCTCTGGCAAACTCTCAAAAATGTAAATATCACTTTATCTGGCACAATGATGATGATAATAAAAACAACAAAACCAATAGGAAGTAAAAGAAGAAGAATTTGAAAATAATGATGCTTTCCATCAGTTTACGACCTTATAGAGTACAAAATACTTTTTACATCAATTATAGTGAAATTTCATCTTACATGGAGCTTGGGCTCTCAAACCACTATGTAGGATGAAGACTGCCTACAATTAAAATTGCCCTTAAAAATCCCTTAGGAAGTGCCACATGCAATATCAACATACCATTTCTCAATAAATCCAAAGATTTCTTTTTTTCTTCTGCTATTGGAACAGATCGTTGTTTCTTTGGTTGAGCTCCAGATGAAGCAGTTGGCTTGCGTTTAGGGACCATGTTGCATGAAAAATAAGTATCTTTAAACACTAGAATCACACTCCTGCACCATCAGGTGCTCACATGCTGAGAAGCAGCCGCAGGGAGACAGAGGCCCAGGCAGAAACAGCCTCCCGTGTCACTGTCACGCCCAGGCATGTGCTCAGGGCCTGGAGGGCTGTGCAGAATGGGCCATGCTACTTCATGCTGCCCTCTCAGTCTCTGGTTGTGTCTCTCTGTGCCTCCAATTCTCTTTCTCTTTCTTTTTGTGAGGTATAAGAGGATAGGCATATAGCTGAATATGTTTAAGGCAAAAAAGGCTCATGATATGCTCTTGCTGGACCCCACTTAACAACCCAATGAGGTAGATAAGGTTCTTATTTCATTTTAAAAGTGAAAATACACTGAAGCTCAGAGTTGTAAGATTTAACAAATAAAAATATAGGATGCCCAGTTAAATTTTAATATCAGATAAACCATGCATAATTTTATAGAATAAGTATATCCTGTGCAATATTTGGGACACATTGTACTAAAACTATTTTTTGTTTATTTAAAATTCAAATTTAACTGAGCATCCTGTGTTTTATGAGGACCCTCACCTGGAGGCATTACCTGGCTTCAAGTCTTCTAGCTTTCACACTGCTTACCTAGGTCACAATGCAGCTCACATTTTGAAAGTACTAATTCTCATACTCTCCTTTGTTTACATTTGAACTACTTAACTCATCTACATCATGTTTACATTTGAAATATTTTTCAATTTGTTCTATGAAATTACTTAATTCAAAAAAGCACCATATAAGAATATATTTTCTTATTAAGATAGTTTATAAATTAAAACTCAGATTTGAGCTGTATTAGTCCCTATTCTTGATGAGAAATTGATTGTCTCCTAGTTTTATACTTTTTAAAGACAAAATATCAAGTGAATTTGATTTTAAGAAATGATGTGAATAACAGGGAAAAATTGTGAATTCAGTAAAAGCCTTTGCTACTCAGATGGAATGGAAAATGTTTAAGCCAAAAAAAAAAAATGAAGAAAGTTCACATTGCTATATCTAATATATTGGGCTTATATTCATTATGACTTCATTAGTAGCCAATTAGAAAGTTCTCTTTGTTTGTATTAAGCCTTCTGACTCCATTTCACAATAATTGGTATTGATAGCATTTTATTGCTGCTATACATTTTGCTAGCACCAAGACTGATATTTTTTGACCCAGAAAAATGTGATGCTTTAACAAGGCAAGCACAATGTTATGTTATTTTTACTATGCCATGTTACCTGGCCAATTACCTTTAAGGCAATTACAGTTCTGGACTTTAACATTGTTTTCCAAGAATAACAATCATCTAATGTTTAGTTTGGCTAAAACAGAAATTGTGACGGGCCACCTGTTAGGAGAAAAATAAAACAGTGCTGTGGGTGGAAGATCTGAGGTAAATCATGAAAGGTTTTAAGAAAGGGAGTAGCATGTTCTGTTGGCTATGATAAAAAAATTGTAAGAGGTGATGAAAATTAGATAGACAAAAGTCTGAGTATTACAGGTCTTTTCATTGCCCTTAAAACACTCCCAAAATGCTACCATCCACAGTCAGGGATGGAAATCTCAGACATTTATGACGTTTAAATTGGAACAGCACCGGAACTGTATCTTGAACTCGTGGTCAGATTCCCTGCAGAGAATTAGGGAAGCATCCCAAGGGGGTCATGTGGCCAGAACAGCTGGCTTTAAAGCCACTATTTAATCAGGAAGCAAATGCATAGTAGCCTAGTGTTTATGAGCTTGTGCCCTGAAGCAAGCACACCTGGAGTTACTATTAGCTCTGCCACTTACTAATTTTGTCTCTGGGAAAGTTTTCCTCTCTAAACTTCAGTTTCCTCATCTGTAAAATGGGAACAGAAAATGTTAATCAGGGTTGTTTGGAAGGAATTAATTAAGGAATTAATGCAAGTAAAAGAGTAAAGTTCTTATTATATAGTGAATACTCAATAAAGGAAGCTATTAGTATTAATGATAAGCTATACAATAAGAAGAATAAGACTTTTTTTGTTTGTCAACTCTTTTGTCTGACAAACATTTAGTGAGTGTTGCATAATACTCTTCTAGGTCCTAAAGAATGAGACTTCAATCCTAGGCTGAGACTCTCTCCCTGGCATCTTTCCACATCCTTTCCCATGCCAAGAGGTAGAAAGATAACATAAGATTATAAAGTGAACAAATGATAGTTATGGAATAACATTTCTTGTGTCTGGAATTGTATGTCTTGTTGTATCTTATACATTCAACATCTATGTGAGATAAGTATCATATTGCCTTATTGTAGATGAGGAAACTGAAGCATATAGAGTTTTAATAGCATATCACAATTAGTGAATGGCAGACGGGGGTTTGTACCTAAGCTTGCAGGACCAGAAAGTACACTCCTTAACCACTACAATCAGGAGAAAATGCCTGAGGGGCCCTAAATAGATCCTGATATGTGAAAAAATGGAAAGACCACACCTTTCCTCATTTCTGTGGTCACTAGAACAATATTATCTTGCATCCAACATGAAAACTGAAACCTCATTCAGAGTGCCATTGTATCAATTTCTTGGTTCTCTTCCATGCGTATGCATTCATTAACATTTATGCAACTAGTTCCTCTACAGCTGATATGATCAAAATCAAAGGGTTAATGAATTAAGCCACCCTTGCTAAAAATAATCTCTGCAAAGACCACTTGTGGTAATTTCTAATGAGTTATTTTACAGTAAATGTGCTTACAAAGATCATGAAACAAACAAAGAAATAGAGTTCTTGAAGTTAAATTAAAAATCAGTATTAAAAAAGTCAATCTAGGTCCATCTAGAATATGAGATTTTAATCCTGTGCTTTTTTTTTACCAAAGATAGCATAGTAATTTGTCAATGGATAGCCACTCTTAAATACCCATGGAGTAACTATATGTAAACTTCACTAAGAGGGAACTGAGGCACCAGAGGACTAGAACTGTCTTTTATTCTTCAGAAGGAGATTTTAAATCAATAATAAATAAAAGCCAAAGCCCTGCCTTTCCACCTGTTTCTGTAGATTCCAAGTAGAAGTATTTATTTCCCTACTTGGTGACACAGAAATATCTCATTATCTCTTATTTTGAAATATCATAAGTCTCATGTACTATCATTTCATAATTATTTTTACATAGTCATATATTTTGTAGAAAATATATTTTGGGGAAATACAGCATACAATGCTCAAATGTGAAATGAAAAATATGAGATTCCAAATGAAACAAGAAATGTTTCAGCTGAGGAAAAATCTGTGTTTGGGTCAATCAGAGCTCAGATCTTATGATGAGTCCTTCTGTGAGGGGGACAGCATTTGTTAAGACATTGGATGTGTCACTAATAACAAATGAGAGGAATGCTTGGTCAACATACTTCTTTAAATATTATACAGAGGAACACAAAGCAAAGTAAAAATGGGAGAGCTACATCTTCACATTATTCCCACAGTGGCTTATTATCAACAGAGCAGCTAACTTGATATCTCTCCCGGCACCCCTGTACCCCAAACAGTTATTTAAACCTCAACAAAATAAAGGAAAGTAGGAGGTCATGCTGAAAAGGGCATTTTTAACAATGAAGAAATTTTTGCTTTGTAAGAAAAGCCTGCCTCGGCATTCATGTTTTACCTTTTTCTCTCTCCTTCACTCTTGTTCTGCCCCACGCACAGCCATTCCGTTCTCTGTCTTGTCAATTATTCTTGTTTTTCTTTTCATCCTCTTGGATATCCACTTAGCACTGCAATCAGCATTTCATGACCTCATAACTTTCTTGGGATTTTTTCCTCCTGTCTTTTTTATTGTTTTAGTTTCCTGTTTTCACTACTCCTAGTCCACACACCCTAATCTGCACAAAACACTGGAGAGCCTTCAGCAAGCACATTGCACATCCATTTCCTCTCACTCTCTGGGATATGTGTGCCGATGAGGCCACACGACGTGCGGATGGTCTCTCAAAAGCTGTCAGTAGTGAAGAAAGGGATCCTGGCATGAGATGCAGTGTGTGAACGGGCTTCGAACACTGAAATGCCCTCTGTACACGAGATGGGTGTCCAAAACCTTGGCAGCTCCAAATGTGTATCAACTCAGAATATCATATGAGATGACAATTGGGAGTGAGGCCTCTTGCTGATCTGGTGCCATGGGCCAGCCCTGTCGCTTCTCTGTGCCTCAGTGTTGCCAACAATGAGATGAAGGATGCTCAAAGTCTGGACATTCTGAAGCAGAAAGAGGACAGGTGCTAAAAAGGTGAAGAAAAGAGAAGGGACAACTCACTCTGCTGAAAACAAGACATGTCATATTAGCAAGGAACCTAATGTGTGGGGATGGTCACTAATCATTTTTAACATCTGTTCAGGGAAGCAATTTTGAGTAACATTGAGGTTACCTTTGCATTGCTTTTAGTCGATTTCTCTTTTCTAGCGAGCACTGACAGGCAATTACCAACCCCAGGTCCTTATATGTCACTTAGCTTCAAAATGAGAGGACAATGATTGAGCAATTCTCTGGTGGCTAAAGCCATGTTTTTAGAACTGACTAATGTTCTGAAGTTGATTAAACGGACAAAGCCAACTGCACTTTCTTCTTTAGCAAGCTGGTCAGAATGCACGGAGGCTGACTGGAATGATGGACAAAGAGTGAGGAAGAAGAAGGGGAGGGAGGGGTGAAGGAACGAAAGAAGAAGCAAACTGAAGAGAGAGAGGGAAAACAAAATAAAATATATTACCATAAAAATGTTAGAATATCAAGGGAAGCCATTTAGGAATGAAAGCATGAAATGGCTCTCCTGCATCAGAGACACAGCTGGTATCATCTCCTCCTTCAGGGTTCAGCCAGTGGGCATTACTGTGTGGAGTTACTTTAGAATTCTCAGTGTTGTTTAACATTGATCAATAGCTTCTGGGAAAGCTTAGTATACTGTAGGACTCTTCCAAAGAAGCAGCATTTAGGAATATTTTAATCTACCTGAAGGAAAAAATAAATAAATAAACAACAAGAACAAAAAAGCCCAAAGGAGAGGCTGAATTTTTGAGATGAGTAAATATACATTAAAATAATATCAAGTGATAGCAGCATAGCTTCAAAGAACATGCTGTTTTGAATTGAGCAAAAAATTAACTTGATCAGTGTCTGGAAGGGCATATTATCTATCAGCATATCATTTGGTTGAGTTTCACCGGCAAGCAGAGAAATTTCCTCCTTCCCCCCGTGAAGTGCTGCTGTAGAGAGAAGCATTTTCAAATTAGTCTTACTAAGGATCATCAGTGAAAAATTTGCTACTCCAAATCAATGGTTTCTAGCAATGATATAACAGAGGTATGTTATCTCAGGGCACAATGCATAGTATTCCTAACTGAATGGTGATCACACACAGATAAATTTAGTCCTGTTCTTTTCTGTATTGGAGTATTGAAATATACTAGTACTTGAATTTTCAGAGTGACTTAGATAGGATGGGAGCTTTTCAAATGAAAGTAAATTTAAAACATTTTAAAAACATTCTTCTCACTCTTAAAAAAAGATAAGCAGGTTATGAGTCCATGTTGAAGCAGAATTTTATGGCAATAAATTAATGTCAGTCGGTTTTTCATTGACTTTTGTTTAGCCAAGTGGATCTCAGACTTTTCTTGATTGGGGGCATATTCCATAAAGTCAAAAAATTTGTAGGTCACATTTAGCAATTTCTCTAAAAAATATTAATAAAAATACTAAAATATACAAAAATACATACTTAAGTATGCATATATATACTTAAAAATAATGAAATAATTTTGAAGAATAGAGTACTGCTCAGTATTTCATAAATGGACTTATAAATATGTGTCAAAAATAGACATTTAGACAATTACATTCTGTGTTGTCAATATAGACAATAACATTAATTTATAATGATACCATTTTGAATAGACCTACAGAAATTTTTGGTTTTGTGGTTAAGAGCTGTTCATTGATCATGCTTTGATAGTGATTGATTTTATGAATTAAAGGTATGAATTAATTATACTGAAAGATTATATAATTCAATGAAAGGAACCCAGAATTTGAAGTCAGAAGCCCCATGTTGAAGATCTAGAAATACTGATAATTGAATGTAGGATCCTCAGCAAGTTCCGTAATAACACTGAGCCTCAATTTTCTAATCAATAATTGGGGGTACTTGCTTTATAGCTTAATGAAAAGATTAAAAGAGATAATATATATTAAAAGTATTAATGTAAAATGAACACACTAAGGAAATAACTATTATATTATAATTACTAATGATAAGCAATAATTTATTTTATTTAAGGAAAGTTGCCAAAAAAAATCTCTCCATCTCCCACCTTTTTGCAAAAATGCTTAGCAGCAATGTAAAAATATTTGTTAAAGAGAAGAAAGAATCCAGAAAAATTTCAAATGTTGCTTAAAATAAATTTTTTTCTTTATGGAAATATTAAGGTATCTATAATTTGTTTTTTCTTCCCCCAAAAAGAGAAAAGAAAATATTTTTTTAAAAACATGCCAACGTCTTTCCCTCAAAAGAAACATAAGATGTAAATGAAGCGTAATCAAATACATTATTGTTTTGAAAGACACAGTACAGCTTAAGCATATAGCTTCTCAGAGTTTTAGAGCAGCCAGGTCACTTACATTTTTTGAAGCTTCCTGATTTATTAAGAGAACATAAAACTGTCAAAACTGGCTCTCAAAAATTGTGGTATATTCTAGCCCTCTATATGTAGCAAAGTAATACTTTAAGAAACACAAAAATAATACACGGTGTGTGTATATATATATATCCCTTTAGTACTTCTGGATGACCATGAGATGCTGGATAAATGATTCTCTGCCTTATTCCAACCGTCTCCCCAGCTGTAGTAGCCCAGAGTTAAGCACGTTATTTTTATGACACAGCAGCCAAATTTGAGTATGGAATATGTATCAGGTAGCTGCAAATCTGCTCCTCCAAATGGACAACACTGTTGCTTCCGATAGTCTCGTCCAGCCAGAATTATTTGGGTTCACTAGAAAAATGCAGTGTGTGTGAGCAGCATCCTAGATGTGCCTCTATTTTTATCAGCTTCGGCAAGAATGAAAAAATTTCTTTGATTTCAAAGAGAGTGAAGATCAAGTCACTTCCCTCCTATATATTTTAAAGCTAAGAATGTACCAAAGCAGCCTGTACATTTGCCTTCCGTACCCACATGCAACAACTTTCACAGGGCTTTTTAATTATGTGACCTCGAACTAATATTCTTTGAAAAAGTGATTTTCTCTCCCCAGAGTTATTCCTGTAAGTGGACATAGGAAGAAGGAAAAGAACTTGACACACTAATATCCACATCCATTCTAACCAACTCAATGCCAAGAAATGCACTGAATCTTTAAACGGACCTCCCACACTCTCGATAGGATGTTTTCTGTGCATGGTGATCCACAAATATTATCATTCCATGACAATGCAGTTTCATCAAGGTACGTCTCAATCCGTGGGATACGAGTCCCACACAACAGACGGAGAATTTGGCGCAGTCCTGCGCACGCTGCGTGTGTTACTTACTGGTTATACTGCAGTGGCCACACTGAGTCCCGTATGGCGCCGTATTAACGAATGGCATGCAAGCACCTTCTGTTGAAACATCTGCGACAGGGAAATTTCAGGCATTTTTCCAGATAATTTTTGTGCTCTGGACCAAATTTTCATTAGGACTATAAAACCTGGCAAGCAGTATTGTTGTGTATGATTTTTTAATAAACTGGGACATGCCTTTGTTAAAGGAGTGAGGAAAAGGGCTCTTCAGAGACTCCTTTCTATTATAAAAAGTTCAGAAAACATATGACAGCTCACAAAATAACATCTCCCAACTTTTTTTTTTTTAAAGCACAAGGTTCCAGGCTTTCGTAGACATATAAATAAAATTCACAGTTTTGGATGCAAACGCAAAAATGCAGATTTTCACATCTTGGAGTAAATGATTCCAACGGTGGCTTTTCTTAAGCACATGTTTGTTAAGAATGCACACAGCCAACAGAGATGATTTTATGTATTTAATTTTTTATTCTGGCTGCCAAAAAATCTGTGTAAGAGTTTGTACTTGCTTTAAAAGACACCATGTCTCAGAATTCAAGAAAAAGTGAAAGGTTTGGGCACATGCCTATTTGTACTCATAAACAATGTGAACTTAACAACTAGTATTGTTCATTTTTCTCACTAGTTAAAATATTGGTTTTTCCATTTCTTTCTTCACTGCCAATAACCACCCTATCACAGTAATGGAGACTAGAAAAACTCCCTTTTGTAATTCTTTAATTCCCTGTGCCCTGCTACAAACACTAATGCAAAACAAACATGCTTGGCAGTAAATACGTGCATTATCATTATGTAAATAGGCATGTTATCATTATACTTCGATGATGTTGTTCTTTGTAAAGGCATTTTTTCTTTCTAAATATATTATCCAATTTAAGTTATAATGCATATTATACCACTGGGGCTGTGCAAACACTCTAGATCAAAGAGAATTAGTAGACTGTATATAACAAAATGTTTACCGCCTATGCATATGGTGCTTGATGCTAAGACTACCAAACAAACAGACTAATGCTGCTTCACATTGTTCAATTTCACCACAGCAGGGCACAGAAGCCTTTGAGATTAATATCCATCTTGCCGTTCAAATTGAGTACCACATTATGACATTTTATATTGACAACATTATAAGCTGAGATGATACATTTTAAACTCGATGAGATGAATAATCTAGTACTAGCAGAAAATAGGCTGCATATCTGAACCTTATATGAACTAGGAACGACTCATGTCACAGTCTGTTTGGAAATGTTACAATGTTTGCATAAATCCATTGCTTATGCATAAGCACCAGGGAACTGGGATCCCGAGGCAGTCAGTAATCTGTAAAGTTCTTGTGGAGCTTGATAAGCATGCAAGATGCATCTTACATTCTCCTTGGTGAATTGCAAATGTTTATGTAAGAAAGAGCATATAGTACATATCGAATGAAAAGATCAACGCAGATTTCTTCAGTAGGGATTGGAAGAGAACATAGGAAAACGAAGGGCCTAGTACATTATTTAATTTACTTAGGCTCCTAAAAATCAAAATTCACTGAAGAAATAGATTTTTGGTCCCATTATTTGTCTTCACATTCTGTAGTTGTCAGAAGTATTGGACATATCAACCATTTATTTTACCTTTATTTTACCTATAAAGACATAGCAGTGCCCATAATTAAAATAAAGACAATGATGTTCCTTTGCTTCCATTATTTTCTTTTTTACGGAGCAAGTAAGCTATTAACACTGAAACAACAAAACAATTATAATATTTATTCTTTGTTTGTTCAAATAATGTTGTCAATGTTTTCATAATGTCCCCTAAAGGAGCATGGTGTTTGACACATAGTTAAACTGATAAGAGCTTGAACAGCTTGAGGATTCAATTTCTGTACATTTAAAACTCATTAACATTACAATCTGATTTATAGGTTTCAGAAGAAATAAATTAGTGATGTTTTTTATTTGTTCACCTCACTCTTTACTATGTACTAGTTCTATGTAAAGCCTTTTTCTTTTTAAATATGCTATTAATTTTGGTTATCATGCATAGTATACCCCTGGGGCTGGTCATACACCTATGATGGCTTTGAGGGGTTTCAAATATTCAACCTATACATCAGACCTTTTGCTTTGACCCGAGAAAAGACCGTTTTTATTTTATCATCATATTAATGGTCGGTATGAGTTGAGTGGAGCTGGTGGGCAGATGGTGCCTCAGCACTCACGGAATGTGCTAGACACAGTGTTTCGTTAGGACTTCACTTGGACAGGACCACGCTCCTTCACTCTAGGCCTTTGTGCCTGTTGTCCTTTCCCCCAAACCCACTCTCTCTCTCTCTCACTTTACCTGGCTCATTTCTAGTTGTGCTAGTTTTCCAGGGCTTCCATGACAAAATACCACAGACTGGGTGGTTTGAACAACAGAAATTTATTTTTTTCATAGTTCTGGAAGCCGAAAGTCCAAGATAAAGTACCATCAGGACTGGTTTCTGATGAGGCCTCTCTTCCCAGCTTGCGGAGGGCTGCTGCCTTACTGTGTCCTCACGTGGCCTTTCCTGTGTATGCACATGGAGGGGTGGGAGGGAGAGAGAAAGTAAGTGATTTCTGGTGTTTTTTCCCTTAGAAGGACACCAGTCGTTCTAAGGACTGGTGGGCCCCACCCTTAAGGCCTCATTTAACCTTAATTATCTACTTAAAGACTCTACCTCCAAATATAATCACATTGGGGGTTAGGGCTTCAACATACTAATTTTCATGCAACATAATTCAGTCCAAAACACTAGTCATGCATCAGGTCACGGCTAAGATTTGTTTCCTCCTGGGAACTCTCCCTAATCCTAAAGTCTGGGTTAGGTGGCAGCGAGTCCAGTACCATTTTGCATACTCATAGCAGCAGGCCTGGTATTCTTTCTACTTTATGACCATGGGATATAGTTATGACTTGGAATACTGTCTATATAAATTAAAAGTGTGAATCAAGGCCACCGGCCAGAGTGTGAAAAATTTATGGGAGCGTTCCTCTAGGATAGTAAACGCATTTGTGGAAACACAAAGTGAGGACTGAAAAACTCATAATTAGGGAGTTCGAATCCACAGAAAGTGGGGTTACAAAGGTTAAAAAAATGTCAGCATGTCAGTTGATGCTCGTAGTCCTGATTGGATTGCTGGAGAAAAGACTTAGAAGTCTCGTAGGTGAATATGGCTCAGACTGGGAGCACATGGAGGGCAGCACGGGAAGCTGCCAGTCACTTCTCCACACTCTCATCAAGATCCATGAAGTCAGATGCAGGCCTGTGTCTCTGCTCTCCGAGTCACATACTGTTTCGTCCCTTCCTTGGAGGGATGAGTAGGACCCTGCCATCCTCCAGTGGGTTCATAAACTTGAACCTACCTTTAACGTAGTCATTGCCATTAATGGTAGGTTTGGTTCAGAAATCCTATCTGGCTTCTGACAAGCCCTGGTAGCCAGTCCCATATTTGAGCTTCTTCACGGGGCCCCTCTGAGGAACCCTTGCTGCTTCTTCCTTCTTGAGATTAACTATAATTAAGATTGTATCAGTGTTGAACAAGTCTTAGTGATCGAATAGAGCTTTGTCTAGATCAGTTAAATTACATAGGTAGCCGAGAGACTCTCTTTACGGTAGAAACATGGAGAGAAGTGGTCCTCTGCTGTAAGGGGCATTTAGCAATGCCTGGAGAAATTTGGGGTTGATAATACTTGGGAGTAGGCAGGGAAGGTGACACTGGCATCTAATGGGTAGAGGCCAGGGATGCTGTAAAACATCCTCCAACACACACAACAGCCCCCACAGCAGAGGATTATCCAGCCCTAGATGTCAATAGGGCCAAGCTCAGAAATTCTGGTGTGGGGAGGTTAAGAAAATGGGCTTTGGACTAAAAATGCTATCTAGAAAATTATCCAAGGTTAACTTTACCCACCTATAAAATGAGAATAAAAATATACATTTCTTAGTTCTGTTATAAAGATTAACTGAGATAACATTTTCAAATACTTACTAGTTTAGCATGAACCAGGTGCTAGACTAACTCTAAAGTGCTTCCTGCAGTGACTCATGCTCAGAAAGCACCAAATAAATGTAAGCAAAAACTGTGATACATTTCAAAATCAATAAACAAACGGCTGAAATTATATAAAGCATTCAGACTAGAATGTGGACTCGTGTGTGGCCTGTGTGTGTGTGCATGTGTGTGTTTGGGGTGGTGGGTGTGTGTGTTAGGCTGGGAAATTATCTGCGATCGATCGCTCTGTTGTTCTGAAAAGTGAAACTATCCTAGGCTGCATGGGAGAAGGGAACGCAAATCGCCAGCCAGGAAAATCCCAGTTATATCCCAGTCTCAACTCTTGCGAGATCAGTGGGCTCTGGGGACAAGACAGAAGCAAGCGACAAGGGAGAAGACCAGAGGGCTTGGGCGGCAGAGGAAGAATAGAAGGGTCTGGTGTGGGGCATTGGCCTGTTGGTGTGCAGGACAGTGAATATCAATTTATATCCAACACGAACCGAATCCTTAAGGGAATTTTAATTGTTTTTAAATTACCAAATATCAGAATATACAAAATTCCTGAACAATCACTGGGTAATTGGACCTAGTATTGGGATTATTAAAAAGCTGGAAGGTTTTCTAATCAGTACAACCATAAAATGACTAGCTTTTAAAGAGCCATCCTATATCCATTTACAAAAAAGAAATTATCTTCTGAGAGTGTTGTTTTCTTTCTTTTTTTTTTCCCCAACTCAAATTTATTTCTTTAACTGACGAGCTCTCCCAGAAGTGGAGATCTTGAAAGGAAGCAGAGCTCAGTTCCAAACCCACAATGGTCACTCGGCGCCTGTGTTTCCCCCAACTCCTTTAAAGTGGAACTCACATTTCAAGAAAGGGGGGGAAAATACAAATGCTAGAGAAGCCTTTTATAAACAAGCCATTTAAACTTCAGAGACAATTAGCCCCCTGCCCTTTTTTTTAACTTGTGGGTTTCATAGCCTTGGCTTTCTTCATAATTTACTCTGGAAATTCTCGGGCCTGTTAGACCGGCCTGGGTGAGTTCTGCCCTCACATGTGTGGCTGCTTAGAGACGTCGAGATGCCATGGTCAGTTTGACGAAGCGTACATAAGCTTTTGGCACCACATAGTTGCAATATCATGGACGGTCAAGGAGGCGCCTGTTATAAAAATACACAGTGAAGCACAACCGAAGGACTGCTCTTTCTCAAAGACGGACGTAATGCATTCCTTCTGTTTAGGCTCATTTTCCAGCCTTTCACATTCTTTGTGAACAAGAGTTATAAAACAACCCTGATGCAGGCCAATTATTTTTACTTTGAAGGCCATTAATCAAGATTGACTAAGAAAATGAAGACAGCTAAGCAAAATTTCATATGTGACTAGAGTGAGATTAAAATAAAACCAGATGGGATGGACAGAGACACTAAGCATTTTTTTTTTTTAATTTTTGGACTTGTGTAATAAATGTCTTTTACAAATTACAGCACTCTTATTTTCTTACAGTAAATCAAATCAGGCCGTAATGTACAAGTGCTCTCGTTGCTGAAATGTCAAAAATAGAACCTGCCTTGTTCTTGTAGAGTAATTCCTCAAATCTAAACCAGCAGTGCAGGCTAACAGTCTATAAACCATCTACCTGCGTACAGTCAGACCTGTACCTGATGGATGGGTTTCTCATGGCCTCAGAGCAAGCCGCAGAAATGTCACCATGAAATGATTAGAGTTTTGGATCAGACTTGTCAAGTAGTCCGGTGCCTTGTAAGTTAAGAAAAGATGAGTTCAAGACCTGTTAAATATTCCAGATTCTCTGTCATGAAAGGGAAGGGTACAAATTCTACCTAAAGACTTTAAAATTGTATTCCCTGAGATCTTCAGGATCTGACATTGCTAGTGGATTCATTATTTTTGTTGCATAAATATACATCTTGAAACACACGTCTTATAAACAGATTAGTAAAATATGTATGTTTCACAAATAAAATGGAATTTTCCTCCTCGATTTTTTGGCATCTTCTTTTTTTCCTGGTGTTGCATGGATAGCAAGGTTCTCTCTCTCTTGCTTCATTCAGCAGCAGTATCTTCCCACAGTGAGAAAATGACTGAAAATAACCAGCTGTTTTGGGATCTTTATCAAAACACACACCATAATCCTAAAGAATTCTTCCCCATTTAGCACTGGCAGGTTAAAAAGTCTGCTTAGGAAATGAGACTAAACTTTCTTTTCATAACACTCAATGAACCATATCCACAATATATTTAGAGAGGACATATGCATTTCTTAAAACAGATTCAAAATAATCTGTAAAGAAAATGAAGGAAAAGTTCAACTATGGTAAATTTTCTTAACTCTTCCTTTTCAAGATGCAGCAGGCATTTTGAGTTTAAAAAAGAACTTTTTTTTCAAATTCTTTTCCTGAGGAAAACAAAAATCAGTCAAGCCATGAGAATGAAGAAGAGTGCCCGCTTCCTCCCCTATGAGTCTCTAAGCAAAGCAGAAAACATTAGTCCAAAATGCCTCAGAGAAAAGTATAGCTCCCTACACATGGTTATACCTTATTTAATGCAATAAATTGTGATTCTCAGAGTTCACATTGACATTGTGTGTGTGTACGTGTGTGTGTTTTAAGCAAACTTGTCATTGAATTGCTTCCTATTTAAAGTCTCCTAGTGAATCCTTCTGCAAATAAAGTTTCTTGTTGATATTATATATGGAGGCTAACATGAAGAAATATTGTTGAATTAAATTGGCATAAATAAACTTCTGAAAGGCATCTATTTTTAAAAGTTCAGATTTTTATGTAGATTTCTTGATTAGTGACTGTAGCAGCCAGACTGACTCTCCACAATATGCTTATTTATAAATCCAGGAATAAAGCACTCTACACACTGTTATGTCTCTAACTCACGCAGCATATTACCAGCAGGATTTTCTGCCTTGAACTCAAACAATATACCAAATCCAAATTCAGTATCTGTTTATTTTTGGGGTAAAAACTAGCTACTTTTCTCAGTGTCCAAATATCTGTCAATTGTAACTTCATCCTCTGAACCTAAACCTTAGAATCCTAAATTTTAACATTTTAGAGTTCCCTTTAAAACCCTAAACACCCAGCTACCATCCTTCGCTAGTCCCCCAGCCATCAGGTGCCATCTGTTTATCAGAGCACGCAGTCAAGACTTCCCAAGAGTCCCATGCAGAGGAACGGCCATCTGGGAAGATACGCCAAGGGAATGGTGCTGCTGTTACTGCTGCTCCTAGCCTTCTAAGCAAAGACCAGAAAGTCAGGCTAAAATCTTAAGAAACAGAGCAGAACAGACGAAGTTAGCATGGCCAAAAGAGGAAGTGTTAATTCTCCCTACACCTCACTCATAGTATTTGCTGTCTTCTACTTCCATCATTCATGCTCAAGACAAAGAATTTAGAAATTATTCTAGATTCTTCTTTTTCCTTATCCACATCTAATCCACCAGTAAATGCTATCAGCTCTGCCTTCAGAATATATCCCCACTCCCAGCACTTGTCTATTACTCACTGCTAAAATTCCAGCCAAGTCCCCATATCAGCAATCTCTCACCAGGACTACAGCAACAGATTCCCTCCTGGTGCCCCTGCCTCTCCTCTTGCCCTTGCAATCAATTCTCAAGAGAGCAGGTAGAGGGTTTTGTTTTGTTTTTTTTTTAATGGAAATTAGGTCTTATCTTACATTCCTCTTGTAGGCTTTCCAGTTGTTTTACTTCCTAAATAGAGTAGCATTCTAACTCATAACAGTGGCTCATACAACCTTATCTCATCTGGCCTCTGCCTACCCTTATGGTATTAGCTCCTTCCACTTTTATTGTGGTTTATCATATTCGAGCCCAGCTGGCCCTTGCTTATTACTGGATCAAGCTAAGTTCTTTCATTTCTGTCTTGGGATCATTGCATTAGGTATGTCCTATACCTGGAATACTTTTCCCCAGTATTTTCTATGGCTGTCTTCTTCTTGTCATTCAAATATCTGTTTAAACGTCAGCTCCTCAGAAGGGCCACTCTACAATTTGCCTACATTTCCCCTAGTCATTCTCTGTCATATTACCTTATTTTAATTCTCTACTCTTTTTCCTATGGATATATTCATGTATTTGGTCGCTGTCTGTCTATCGACAATACAATGTATATCTCATCAGGGCAAGGTCCCTGTGTCTCTTGTTAACTGCCATATTTACAGCACTAGATTGTGTGTGGCCTTTAACAGGAAAATATTAAGTTTATTGAATAAATGAAGGAATGAAAAATGGGGGAAAAAAAGAGAAATTAAGTCAGAACACACAAAAAAGGGAAAGTATGAATGAAATAAGTAGAGATACAGTTGATGCTTCTTTCAGAGACCAAGTCCATAAATACAGGGCCTCCTCAATGGCTTCCCCTTTATATGGGAAAAGTTTGTTTTTAAAGGGTCAAAGTCACACTAAATATAACCAATTAGTCCATGGGAATGCCTTCTCAGTCTCTGTCTGTGTTACCTCTTCTCTCGTTCTCCATGCTTTCCTGGCCTGGGCCACTTTGTTTTGATCTTGTCTATTTCCAGGTATCCTGTACACTGGTGCAGAATTAATCTTACTAAAACAATTTTGCACGATGTCACCTTCCAGCTCAAAACACTCTTCCAGTGGTTCTTATTATCTAAAGGTAAAGGTCAAACACTTTAGCATACAAGATGGAAGGATTGCACCCAGACACCCTCCTAGCCTTATCTCCCAGAGCTCCCAACAGGAATCCAGGCCTAGTCAAGCCAGACTCCCCAGCCCTTGAATACACGCTCCTCACTCCCCATCTTGCTCGTGTAATTTACCCTGATTAAAATCTTCTCTTCCTCTTCTACTCAGTTTTTAACTAGTGATCATAGTCCAGACAGAATCCCAAGGCTGTTTTTTAAATCCTAAAGTGCTTATTACTATTATTTACTGTATCTTTGGCCATTATCACACATTACTTCTAAATGATCATTATTTTCTCTTTTATGTAAGTCTTGGTTTCTTTGAAGACTGAAAATATATTTTACTTTCTCCCTACATTCAGCCTCCAACTTTGACAGTGAACATGTTATTGAAAATCTTACAGAGACTGCATTTTCTCATCTGGAAGAGGGGGATGATAATAGTTCATTTTTAGATTGTCTAGAAGAATTAAATGAGATAATGCCTGTCATAAGCTGGCATATAACAAAGTTATATGCCTGGCATATAACAAAGTTTTGTTATATCAGTCTATTGCAAAGACACAGGTTAACAAAAGGATTGATTATGTTGTCAAATGATTTTTAGAAACCACATAAAACATAGCTGATTATGATAGGGATGTATGTACACTGCAAGTACAACTCTCCAAAACATATATATGGTAGACACTTACAAGGAAATATTTTTTAAGAGGGTGTTATTTGTGATTTCTAGTACCAAACTATATTTTTGTAACCTGACTCAATGATTCTTAATTGATTTTTGAACCAAAACCCAATTGAAAATCTGGTTAAAGCTCTTGACTCTCTTCCTAAGAAAATACACATACATACAATATTTGGTATATAATTTCAGAGAGTTTCATTACCCCATGAATTTCTGAGGGTCTATTCAACTTTTATCAAGCCATGAAGTCTAATGTTAAGAAACCCAATGTCAAATCTCTGGTCACTCTCCCGGTTCTTGACCCTCTGACAATGCTGCATTGATAACCAAATGCCCATCTACAGCAGAATGCATGAACTCACCCCCCTCCCCTTTTTTTTTTTTTTTTGGTAAAATTAAATGAAGTAAAAAAAAAAAACCTAGATAATAAAGAAATATGTTTCTTAACATTTTTTGCAACAATTGTACTATCATGCTGTCACATTGGGTTTCAAAAACACGGGCTACACATTAGATAGAAACTACAATGTCAAAGGAGATCCCAAGTTCACCTTCAAATTTGGGATTTTAGTGCTCATGAATTTTGTTTTGTTTTTTTTTCTCTTTGTTTTCCTTCCTTCCTGACTGTCTTAAAGTTATTAAATACTTATTCTGTGCCATACAGTTTACTAAAATAGGGCAGCTAGTAATAAGCAACACAGTTTCTATCCTAACAGATCATATAGCCTCTTGGAAAATACAACATTAATAAATATTTACATAAATGGATATGTACTCACAAGATAGTATGTGCCAAGAAGGACAAATACTGAATGTTCTAAGAGTATATAACTAGAGGAGATAAACTAATCTAGGAGTCAGAGAAAGTCTCTTGGAGAAAGACACATTTTAACTGAAATTTGAAGACTGAGTAGGAGTCAACGAGATGAAGTCTGTGGAATGAGGGATTCGGGGTGGTGTACAGAAGAGTCACCAAGGTAAGGAAGAACATTCTAGGAATTCAAAGAAAATCAGTGCCACTTGAAGGTGACAGAATTATGGAAGGCATTGTAAGGCATGTATTTCTGTTAGGAATGATTCTGATTCCAACTTACAGACGATCAGTAACAGTGGTTTAAAAATGTGTGTTTAATTTTTCTTATATAACAGAAATTTTAGAGATAGCCAATTACCTATACTGGTTCAGCTCTCCACTGATATGAGCAGACGCCCAGATTGTTTCCTGATCTTCCTCACTTCATGATTGGTGCATTGTCTTTCATCCTCATGCTTGCACTTCATGGTCATAGGATGGCTGCTGAAGCCCCAGGCATCGCAGCCATATTCAAGGCAGGAAGAAATGAAGGAAAAGTGGCAGTATCTCTCTGTTTCACATGAAAAAGTAAAAGTTTTCTCAGTCCTCAGCAAATTTGCAATTATACCTCAGTGACCAGAAATCTGTTGCACGCCCCCTTTTAACTGCAAATGCAGAAACAGCTGGGGAAGTGAGTATTTAGCTTTTCCAACTTCTCTGGAGAAGATAAGTAAGGGAGACCCAAGAGGGGGACTGATGTAGGGCTAGGCAAACAACACTACCTGCCTTTCATAAAAAGGGCTCTGCTCCTTATCTTAAAAAACAAAAATGAGTGAAGTCATTAAGGTCTCTAATTCGAGAAGTAACAATATCATTAAAAAAAAAAATTTCTCAGGCCGTCATCGGGAAAATTGACAGGAGGGACAAGGGATGATATGAGGTGAGAAGACAAAGACTGAGACTTGAACTAGGGTGGCAGTGCGGAGTGGGGAGAAGAGGGATTCAGGAGTAGGAGGTTTAGAATGCCTCTATATTCCTAGAATTGTTCTGTGTATAGCAAAGGCAATCACGTGTCACGTGTGTGAATTCACTTTTAAACTAGAAAGCTTTATACCAAATTAGCATACTTTAAAGTCAGAATTTGACTAACTTGCTATTAAGATACATGTTATCCTTGAACTTAAAACTCCTCTTTATTAGTGGAATCTTCGGGAGATACAAAATCCGGTGGAATCATTTGGCAAGATAAAATTACTTTCTGATCCTTTTTCCTTTCAGAAGTCAAAACTGCACTTCTATACAGTGATGTGGAAAAGTCAAAAAATATCTCCAGGGCCAACTGTATTTGCTCCCTCCAGCTTAATAAAATAGTTGTGCTTTTGTGCTCATACCAAGGAAAACCCAAATGCAACAGATAAAGGATATTCTTAAACACATGAGGGAAAGCTTCAGTCTCCTTTAAGTAAAGCAAATCATTCTACAGGAAAAAAAAAAAAAAAAGGGCCGTGGGGTGGGCTGGAGGGAATTAAACCCACATCCTAACATAAATCTCATAGAAAAAATATTAGAATTTCTCAGGGTTTTCTATAACCTCTACTATTAGAATTCATTCCTGGGCTGAGACTTTTTTATTTCAACTTTCACATTAACAGCCCAATAATAAACCCTTGATTAAAGAAAAAGGATTACAGTGAAAGGGTTGAAATAAGCTTAATTGTGGAGGTGTGATTAGTGCCACAGTGATAGACTCCCAGGTAATGATTTTTAAAATTTTATAGGAAATGTTTAACAAGATGATTGCCTGACTATAAAATGTCTCTGTATAAGAAAATAGTCTTTGAAAGCAGCATTGGGCCTTGTTGCACTAATACATCCATGAATGGCAACATCTCTTTTATAGTTTTGATGAATGCTAAAGTAGAAACTTTATTATAATGATTTTGGACCCAGAACTGTGAAAATCGCGGGCAGAATATGAACACTTTACCAGATCAATCAATTTTCATTTACAATTCTACTTATTGTGTATGGTATCAAAGTATGAAAATGTAACATTTCAAACTAGTGATTTCTATCCTATCAAAATCGCAGTACTTATTTCGGTTTTGAAGTAGATAGGATCAGAATTAGAGACAGCATGTTGTAACCACACACACACACACACACAAGATTGAAATACTTGTGTTCTAGTCTTTTTTACTTAGTCATTCAACCTGCAAGAATTTACACAGGACCCAGTAAGTGCAAGATGCTGAAATAGAAAGATTCCAGATGTTTCCAGGTATTCTCCTCAAGAAATGCTCAGGGGTAGGGAAGTGGGGGCAGATGCATAATTGAAACATTGTAAATGACGTGACCCTGTGTTCATTTGCAATGAAATGTATATGTTTGTGGGAACATAGAGAACAGAAACCCATCTCAGGAGGGTGTGAAAATAAGAAGGGTTTAAGGAAAGCTTCTAGGAAGAGTCAGCACATGATTTAAGACTTGAAGTCTTCACTTATAATGGGATTGGGCCAGTTCAAGTGGAACAAGAACATTAGGAAACAGTGCCCCTATTAAGGGGCTCTAGCAACTGATATTGCTAGAGTGCAAAAAATGGCAAGACATGAGATAAAACAACATCAATGAACACTGGCTAACTTTAGTAGGAAAAAGAATGCCAGAAGGATATATATATGATGGCTACAGAGAGTCTTATATCTCTTATTAAGAAGCTTGAACTTAAACCTGAAGGCAACAAAACACCATCTTGTAGGTGCTCTGGTCATATTTAAATTTGAAATAATTCCCTTGTATGACTCTATGGGGGTGAATTTAAAGGAGGCCATTAGAATTCTCTTGGCTGGGAGAAAGAGATTGGAGAAGAGCAAACATGTATTTGGGAAGTAAAATCTGAAAATGTAAAGAGGAATCAAGGATATAAAGTAGGGAACGCACTGAGGCTGCCCCCAAGAATAATGAAAGCAAAGCTGGTGTGATGGGGGAGATGACAAGTATTTAGACATGTTGGGTTTCAGGTACGGATGGAAATCCAGGAGGAGATGCCAGCAGAAAACTAAATATATGAATCAGAAACTCGGGAGGTTTCTAGGCTGAAGAGAGTCATTAGAAGTTGTCAGCATGCAGCATAACTGCATTAGGAGGGTGTTAGGCTGTTGAAACTTTGGTTGTTAATAACACCACTCAGGGAGAGTGTGTGGCATGAAAGGAGGCCCTGCCTGTATTGTGAGATTCCTTGAAGATCAAATAAGAGAACCCTATGCAACAAGAGTATAAAAGTGTGGCATGGTTATTATGTGAACTTGACTCAAGCACTTAAATAATATGCATAAAAACAAACCACAAAGTCGTAAGTATAACAATACAAACAAAATTCGTATGTTGAAATCTGATCACCAAGGTGATATGTTAGGAGGTGGGGCACTTGGGAGGTGATAAGGTCATGAGGGTGGAGTATTTATGAATGGGATTACTGCCCTTATAAAAGAGGCCCCAAAGAGTTGCCCTGCCCCTTCCACCATGTGAGGACACAGGGAGAAGTTCCCATCTATGAACCAGGAAATGAGTCCACACCTTGACCTTGAACTTCTCACCCACTAGAACTGTGAGAAATAAATTTCTGTTGTTTATAAGCTGCCTAGTCTGTGATACTTTATTATAGTGGCCTAAACACAGACACTTATTTGCCAAAGTATCTTTTATAGGTGTGAGATATATAGGCCTTAAATTGAGCAGAAAATATGACTATGAAAATTATGTTAAATTCACTAAAATCTATTCTGATTAGATTATTGGAAAATAGTTTATGAAGGAAATAATTTCCCATATTTGAATAATGATTTCAACTTTTCTGAAGTTTCGAGATTCATTTCTTCCTTGTATTTTCCCGTGTGTATGTTCAAGAACAAGTCAAATTAATTAAAATGACACACTTTAACGTTAAAATAGCAAGGCCATTCCTCAGGCAAAATTGATCCTTAATTAATTATAGGACATTATAGAATTAGAATAATTGGAGAGGGAAAAAACTCAACACTATTTTGGTAACCAAGTCCAAAGAATTTTGAAATGAATTATTGGGCTTTTTATTACATCAAAAGTAGAGATTAGTGGTTAATTTTACTTTATGTGTTTATTTCCTCACTATTAAAATTTCTTTTTTCCATAGTAAGTGATCCAAAAGTCATCTCTGCTACCTCCCCAGGAAAAAATTTCAAAGCTAATGTTATTTCTGAGATAATGATTTCTATAAGATTGTACGTGACTTAAAGAAAAAATGAATTAGGTGAATTGCATTTATTTAGTATGTAAAGACTTCCTGTCCTTGTTTCTAACAGAACAGAATAAGATTCAACACTCCTTTGGGCCTTGGTAAAGCCCATCAATAGGATTTTGTTAATTTTAGTACAGTATTACTTAAAAAAAAAAAAAAAGACATGTGTTGGCTGTAATGTAATTAGGGTTAAAGACTAGCAGAAGAGTATGGTGTTTAGTATCAATTGTACCATGGTATGTCAGGCTAGTTAACCACTTCTTTGAATCTTGACTTTAAAGTGAACATAATGGTACTCACAACCTAATGTTCTTTAACAGATGAATTAGGTGATATACGTAGGAACAGGAGCTGGAAATTTTTTCCCAATAAATGACTAGATACTTTTATTGATAATAGGAGACATTATTTTCATACATAAGATCACCTATATAACTCAATGAAGTTTATTTTGACTACCCGGCATGAAAACACTTTTATAATTTGGAAGGACTCTCAAGGTAGGTGAGAAACTGGGCCATACCTCCCACTATGGAAACTTAAAAGCATGTGGATATTTTTTCTCCCTCTGATCAAGATGTTCTCATTTAGATCTTGGAGGGAATTGGAAATCACAACTGTAGGGTAATGTGGCAAGGATCCAAAGAGTTCTTTTTAAAAATTCCAGTCAGCTAGACATTGATACATAATTTATCATTCTCTTTTAGTCTTTTTCAAGTATTATTTTACTGAGAATTTAAACATTGAGATAAATATTTGTGAAAGTTATTGTTAATATTTTCTTACCAGTTTATGCATTCATTGATTGATTGTTTTTATTTGTTGTTTTTATATCATATGTAAATATATTAATATCAACAGGCTATAAATATATTTTTATTTATTATTTATCATTTCTGTATAGAAAGAATAAATAGAGCAATGAGCAGGTTACTGTGCTAAATATCTCATGATACAGTGAACAGTAAAGAAGGTGAGACAATAGAAAGAAAATTCAATGATATTAACAAGTATGGGAAAGCCAAATCATATTTACAGTTAATGTCTGAAAATTAATTGAAAATTGTATAATTCTAGTTGTATTGAATATAGTGGGAAAATTGCATTATATTTCATTTACTTTTAGTACTATTTGTGCCTTCAAAAAATCATTAAATGTTTTATTTTCCCCTACAAGCATTATATTTCTGAATTTAGGAGATTATGATTTACTATAATGCTTAGTTTTTATGACATTCTTATAAAGTCCAGTGATTTTTCCATCTTTCATCTGAAAGTTTATGTTATGCTGTATTTCATTAACATTCATTGCCCAAAATGTTTTTAATTCGTATTCAGGAACGCTGAGGACCATTATGAGACATTGACTCCAATTCAGTTATTACATAGTTTCATCTTCATGTACTTTTCTGGGGTTTGGTTTCCCAGTGCCTCAAACACAGGACAAATGAATGGTCTCTGTCAGGAGTCCACTTTTAGGCACACAGTAGCCATTCAGGATTTTAAAATTGATTCTTTTAGTTCGTGCACCGGCCTTACCATATCTAAAAGTAAATCGATGTTTGAACTCTTAACAGAAGATAAAGCACATGTGGAAATCTAGGGATGGCAAATCTTTATTTTGTCATTCCACTCCCATAGAAACATGGAGGAAAAAAAGTTTGTCATAAAAGCAATAGTCTAATCCCTCACTCCTATGGAACTTTCCACTTTCATCTAAAAATAAGATTATCGTGTGTACTGGGCAAGATCCTACCAGCAAGATGTCCAAGTCTTAATCCTTGGAATCTGTGGATACATTATGTTACATGGCAAAGGGGATTAAGGTATTAAGGTTGCAGATGAGCTTCAGGTTGCTACTCAGCTGACCTTATGATAGAGAGATTATCCTGGATTATCTGAGTGGGCCCAATTAATCACAAGAATCCTTATAAGTGGAAGAGGGAAGCAGAAGAGAGTCAGAGAGAGATATGATGACAGAAGCAAGGTCAGAGAGGTGCGGTATTGCTGGCTGTGAAGATGAAGAAGAGGGCTAGGAGCCAAGGAATGTGAGCGGCCCCAGAAATTAGAAAAGGCAAAGAAATGAACTGTCCCCCAGAGCCTCCAAAAGGAATGTGGGTTTGCTGATACCTTGATTTTAGCATGGCCAGACCCGTGTTGGGCTTCCGATCTGCATAACTGTAAGGTAATACATTTGTGTTGCTTTAAGCCACTAAGTTTGGTAATAATTATGGCAGCCCTAGGAAGTAATATATAGTAAAGCTACTGAGTGAAATATCTGGAAATTGGAAAATGAGGAAGCTACTCTAGCTTAAACAACTTCTAAAGCCCTTTCCATTTCAAAATTCCAATAAAATGCATGCAGCTGCAGCTAAACTAGCCCCCAAACCACTTCGACAGAGGGTGCTTAAGAGTCCCCTCTCTCTTTTATTTCCCTCTCAGACAATTTTTCTTTCTCATTTTCTCTACTCATTTGACTTCATCAAACTTCTACACCTAAAAAAGGCATTTAGTTTTGGAAAAGCATGCTATTCATATACAGTTCACATCAAACTTTTATTTTCAACTTTAACTTACCATCAAAAATGCTTATTTCTTGGCTACCTATTCTTGGACCCATATGTTGGGATGAATCATTTGTCAAAATCAACATTAAAATACCAATGTCATTTTTTGGAGATCTAGAAAAAATAATTCTATGCTTTGTATAGAATCAGAAAAGACCCGAATAGCCAAAGCAACCTTAAGCAAAAGAACACATCAGGAGGCATCACTTTATTAGATTTCAAGCTATACTACAAGGCTATAATAACCAAAACAACATGGTGCTGGCACAAGAACAGAGACATAGACCAATCGATCAGAACAGAGAACCCAGATGTAGAACCATCCTCATATTGCCATCTGATCTTTGACAAAGAAGACAAAAATATACACTGGGGGAAAGAATCCCTCTTCAATAAATGGTGCTGGGAAAATTCGATAGCCATTCAATCCAGAATCCCACTACTGGGCATTTATCCAAAGGAAAAAAAGACATTTTATAGAAAAGACACTTGCACTCGAATTTTTATAGCAGCACAATTCACAATCACAAAGATGTGGAAACAACCCAAGTGCCCATCACTTCATGAATGGATTAATAGAATGTGATATATGTATACCATGGACTATTACTCAGCAATTTAAAAAAATGGTGAACTAATTCCATTTGTAACAACTTGGGTGAAACTGGAGAACATCCTCCGAAGTGAAGTATTGCAAGAATGGAAAAATAAACACCACGTGTACTCACTATTAAATTGGAACTAAATGATTAACATTTATGTGTACATATGGTAGTAAAATTCAATGGAAATCAAGCAGGTGGGGTCAGGAAGGGATGCGTTAATTCACACCTAATGGGTACGGTGAATGCTATCTGGGTGATGGACACACTTATAACTTTGACTCAAACTATACAAAAGTAATTCATGTAACCAAAACATTTGCACCACTATAATATTCTGAAATTAAAAAAAATCAATGGGACCAATACTTATAAAGCCAGGTAATGCAGAAATTAAATAGGAATCCTTAACTCAGTAAAGACCAAAATTACCCTGGGAAGAGAATTTTCTTTCAGTAACAACCTCTTCACATAGCCATTCCCACCATTCCACAATATTTGTTGGCCAAGTTACCAAAAGAGATGGCTCAACTGACAAGCCTAGGGAGACATAGGCTGCCCAGAGGAGGTTCACTCAGAGGTGATCAGAACATAGTTTGGGTTGTGACCTGGGTGGCCGGGAAAGTCAGGAATGGAGTAATCACGTCTTCCTAGCAAACGTTTCACAAAGGTAATTGGTTTTCAATTTGAACGATTATATGTTAAAAAGAGTTTCTTCTATATTAAGTTATTGATTTTTTTTCTTACCAAGTCTACTGAGTAGAGCATTCAGCTGGTAAGACTTACTTTTGCCTGAATTAAATTTGGATGGGTAACTCGGGTCCATTTTAGATTCAAAAATTATCTTGAACTATTTTTCAAGCATTTCAGATTTGGCAAAAAAATATTTTAATCATAATTTTCTGCTTAATTTTTAAACTGTTATGTGTTTTAAGGAGAATTTAATCCATATGTTCAGATTCATTTACCATTAACTGATTGGGTTTTTTTGTTGTTGTTGAATATTTTTGGGGGGGAGATGTTTTAGGGATACTTTCAGAGACTTTGACAAACTTCTTGGAGGACACAGAAAAGGAAAGCTTTATTCTGCTGGAAGAAATCAAGTCTGAAATCGAGAGAGATGAAAGAGGTTCTAGATTCATTTCAGCAAGGCAGCCTGACTCAAAAGGAGAGAAACCGTTTTTCTCCCAACTTTACTGCCAAGGATGAAAGACTTTATGGATTTAGAATCACAGAAATGAGTAAATGCTCATAAAATCCAGATTCACTCACCATTCTGTGCACTGATCTGCAGTGAGTCTGAAGAAAAAAGCAGGGTCTGAGAAAAGAGCCAAAAAAAAAAAAGGTGTTCCTAGCAACTTAGGAAAGAATTGTTTATGGTTATATACACAGTGAAGAGAAAGAGAAAATGAAAGAGTAGAAGAGAAAAACAGAGGAAAAAGAAAAATACAAATATTTCTGGAAAAATTAAGCAGTGTATAAATTCCTTTTTGCTCCTACAGGACGCAATAGACTCAAAATAGCTAATCCCTCTGACCTTTGATAAATTTGGAATAGACAAACTTAACCCATACTATGCCCATTTGTAAAAAGCCAAATAATTTTTTTAAATGAAGCAATAAGTATTACTTATTCTATTTCCATCCTTTCCTCAATATATTGATTTAAAAAAACTTTTTTTTAAAGTTATTGTATTTCTTCAATTTGAATGTTGTTTCTCTTCAAACTTTTTGCATTGCTTATCCTATTTCAGAAGTAAGAAGTGCTAGTACAAAAAAAAGGTATTACATTATTTGATATTTATGTGCCATGTTTTATATGGGGTGTGTGTGTGACAAGGGTGGGTGTGTTTGTATGTATAAAATTCTTGGTATCAAAACCATTGGTTTCAGAACTTTCTTCTTTCTGTCATTAATATTAATTATTTTAATAATTAATTATTTCATTTTAATTAATATTGCAGCTGTATTGATTGAATTGAATTTGAATTGATTGAATTGGTATTTTTATAAATACCATGCCTGGATCATAAAAAGTTTTATAGAATTGTGTAACCAAATTCTGTTATCTATTCAACAAATATTTTTGTGCAAAACATTGTGATAAAGAAGAATTAATATACAAAGTGCAAAGGGCTAATTCCTGAGCTTAAGTGTTTAACAGAATATAATTTTAGAAAATAAGGAAAAAATGATGTTAAGCTTTCAGGTCACAGTTTGCAATTGCAATAAATTACATGTCTTTTGTTAAAGGAATCTACCTTGGAAGCATATCTCTGTTTTATATTTAGAAAATTTTAAAATTAAGATTGTTTTTAATCCTCAAGCTCTACAGCTCCAGATTCCAGTCTCTTAGGAACACTCTTTCAGTTTATATCAAACTATTTTAAATCATACCTTCCAGTGAGTTGCCAGCTGTGTCAGTCAATCTGTGAACAGTCCTGGCGTTTCATAAAAATGACAAGTCAACTGTGAAAATGACAGAGAGAAATCAGGAAGAATTGTTTTAATGCCTAAAAGCAGTCTATCATTTTCAGCGTCTCTAAGATTTTTGGGGGGTCCCAATTAGGAATTTTTTAATAAATACATAATACATGGAAAAGACTTGAATTTTGTAAGTCATAGGTGAATAGGAGCATGGCCTTATTTTTCTGCATCTCAGGGGAAGCATGATTGAACTTAACACATATCGAGCTGCCAGTAGCAGACAGGGTCATTCCTGTAAAGCAGCTGTGTTCGCCCCCTAAAAAAATGGGCCTGCAGCTCCTCTAGAAAGAACATTTGATTTAAGTGTTAACAAAGGACAGTGGTCAGAAGGAAAGTAAACCAACATACTCTTCAGGTTGAATCAACATTGCTAGGATTTCATAATGTGGTAAGAGTATAATAGAAAAAATATCTTTATAAATAGAACAAAGAAACATGTTCTGGTTCCAAGAGTTAGAAGAGGTTTAAATGGGTCTACAATTATTTCTCTCCATAAAATCATACATTTCATTTCTTTATAAACCTCATATAATTCCTTGGGAAGTTGCAAGTCTGGATGAGATTGGGGTATCCTAAACATTTGAAGTCTTTATTTTAAAGATACAAATGAAGTGCATGCTTAAGAACATCAATAATACGGATATGACATTCTCCCAACCAATAACATAACCAGGGTGAACAATTTGGTACCTACTCTTCTATATTTTATTCATCACATGTAAAATCATAGACACACCAATAGAAACACATACAAAGCTTTTACCTTTTTAAGAAAATATAGGATCACATTATAACTGTTACCATTCAAGTTCTTTTTTAAGTTAACTTTACATCTTAAATATCTTTGCAGACTTTTCAAATACCTATTCAATATTCCATGGTGTGGGTATAAAATTTATTCAGTCATTCTCCATTGATGGGTATCAAGGTCATTCCCAGTATTTTGTGGCTATAAATTATTCTGTAATAAATATGTTTATATTATGATGTTTTATTTCAGTAGAATCAATTTCTAGAACTGGGGATTTCTAAATATGTAAAGTATTTTTCTTTTCCTTTTTTTTTTTTTAGCTTTTCTAATGAGGATGAAGCAGTTCTTCACCATCTTGTATTCTTCCTTTTGTCCACTTTCTTTACACATGACACTAATTCTATTACCTAAGAAAATGTGAACTGTTCCTTTATAACCAAAATTTGTGTTATCTTGAGAAAAAAATATTTTTTCTTAAAAATTTGGCTCATGTCTGCTTCCCATCCAATAGATCAAACAGGTGCCAAATAATTGTTGGTTAAATAAATTTGCAAATATTTGCTTCCTCCTGAGATGGAGTCCAAATGGATCTGTCTTTGACATTCCATTCCTTTCCCCTGAAACATTATGTTTGAACAAATACTGGCCGTGGTGAAAAGGAGGAGGTAGGAAGGACCAAAGAAGCTGATAGTGAGATAGTATTCAGAGCCCAAAGGCTAGTCCCCACAGAGAAATAGAGGGCAAATCAGTCACCTGGGCAAAAGCCATCCCTGTAGAGTTGCCCACTACAGAAAAGGCCTTCTCTGGGACAGCCACCATAGTTTGATTGGCAGAGAGGTGTCTGAAGTTCTGTAGAATTGATTTCATGTAACTGCAATGCTAGAAAATTTTATTCTAGCCCTTAGGAAAAAGAAATCTTATGCCTTAGTGAGCAGGATTGTCTCAGGAACAAGATGTGTCTAAGTCTGTAAGTTCACATTTGTCCGTTCCTTAAACAAGGTGGCAAAGGAAAGAGAAGAGAAAGCAGAGGCTGCTGTGTCCAAGCAGTGCACATGTTCTGCCAGACTCCAGAGAGATCCCCGAAGATGCAAGCTGGACGAGTTAGGGGAAAATTTTGTTTTGATTGCAAGGGGATCGTTGTATTTGCTCCCACCATTGGGGTGAAACCAGGACAAGTGGTAATCCTATTTTCCTGTTTACAAAATATCTCACTTCCTTAGATTCTATTTGAGTTTTATGACTCTCTATAGAAGTTTAATTGAGCTGAAGCCAACAGGTTTGGCCCTGTTTCCCATGTGCCCCTGCACTACCGATTGGGATCCAAGAGCAATCATAACCTCGACATCGCATCATAGCACTTGGTGACACCCTCATAACGCCTGTCAAAACAACCAGAGGCTTTGGGGTCAGAAAGGACCTATCTTGTGGCCTTTCATGCAGATACAGAATATCCCTAGAGTGCTGCTTCAATCTTCATTTTAATTATTTCTAATTTTCAAAGGTTCTCCACTATTAGTGAGAATGCCATGAAGAAGCTACATGTTTCTATAGGACTCCTTTATCAGTGTTTATATCAACCCATTAATGTACAGTTATTGACCCCTCCTATATGTCAAGCCCCATGTTAGGTAGTGTGGAGTATTCAAACAATATCAAAATAATATTTGTATTTCTAAGTTTATATTTTTTTTCCCTCTCTCTCCCTCCCTTCCCTTTTTCCCTCCCTCCCTCCTTCCTTCCTTCTTTCCTTCCTTCTTTCCTTTTACTTTTCTGTTAATAGAGGAAAAATGCAAAAAATTAAAAGCCACTGAAATTGTCCCTTTCTCTTTCTGATGAGCTGGAATCCAGCAGTGATTCTTAATTTTTTCTATCTGTTATTTATTTTTGGTTATTTTATTTTTAACTTTTCTTTTAATTTTTTTATATTGTCAGGTGACATTCTGGTGTGTGTAATCCTGAATCTGCTTTCACTCTTTCGCCATAGAGCAAGCCTGTTTTGTGCATACGTGCTGGCCAATATGCATCAATATTCATTATTCAAGGAGGTGAATAATTTGGTTAAAGATTGTGTGTGTGTGTGTGTGTGTGTGTGTGTGTGTGTGTGTGTATGTAGATGTAAGAGGCAGTCAAGAACATTTCTAAAAAATCATTCAGAAAATAGGAGTATAGAAGTACAAATAGTGATAAAGAGAACTCTTTGGGACTATTTTTAAGGAAAATATCCTACTTTGAGGAGAGCTCATTAGATATGCTCTTCCTCAATTCTGCCTTCTTCATAAACTTATTTACATGTACAAATCATCTCTCTTCTTCCTTTTTGTCTTAAAGAATAATGTGTTCTTTTCCCTCAATTGATACATTTGATTCAATTTCAGTTTACCTAGCTTTGTTTTCCTCCAATAGTTATCTTCTCTATTCCCCATCAGTTACTTCCATCTCATTTCTCTATTAGGAAAACACAATAGCTTAGAAACCAGTATTAATGAATAAATACGCTGCGTCCTAAATAGAGTAGAAAATCCTCCCTTGACCCTGCACCATTCTTATACTAGCACCTCTCCCATCCTCCCTGCCTTCCTGTGGTTTGAGTGTAGAATTGCATTATCTCTACTTTCTCCTACCCACTTTTCCACAGGCTGAAATCTGGCTTTTAATGCCACCACCCCACTGAAATGGCTCTTGAAGAAATATCCTAATTGTAATGTCCAGTGGACATTATGGGGCAGATGTTTCTGTCGCATCTGACAATGCTAATTACTCCCTTTATCTTGACACTTTCACCTCTGGGTTCCTTTACACCCCTCTGGCCGCTCCATCTTTAATCAGTTTACACATCTCTGAGCACTCCTTCTTGGCCTTTTTCATAAAGTTTGCTGTTCCAGAGTTCTGCTATCATGTCTTCCATTTCCTTCCTCGTGCTGCTACACTTTCAGGGTTTTGACTGCCACCAATATGGTAGCATTTTGGTCGTCCTGGTGGCATTATGTCAGTGATGCTCAAATATCTCTCTTCAGCTCTGAAATATTCCCGGAACCTGCTAGTTATCTTCAGCTGGTTGTCCTATAGGGATTTTTAGTTCCATGCACTGCCTTAAATCCTTTGGAATAAGTCAGGGTATTAGAAGAGGGGAATGCCAGATGAGGATTTCACTACTTCCCTGTCCTCCCCCCAAATGCCACTTCTCCCTGTAACTGCTGATTCAGTGAAGAGCACACCATTTACCCAGTCACCCAGAACAGAAATTGGGGCTTAACCTCATCCATGAATTCCTTTTTCCTTGACTTTCATGTCCAAATAATCATCAAGGGCTGTGCACCTTACCTCCCAAATAATCTTCATTCAATTTCTTCATCCCTATGACCATTTACACTACATTAATGTAAGGCATAGGTTCTTGCAATAGCCTCCCAGCCTCCAGGACTGTGTGCCCAAACTTATCTTCTCACAGTGGATGGAAGGATGCACCCAAATTTGACTCTGATTCCATCACTTCCTTAACAAAATTTTCCAGTGGTTCCACATCATTTGGACTATTTCTTTGTCATTATCTTACATCACCACCTACCTCATGATTTGCTCTCCCACAGTACTGAATTCTTTGTACTTCTCCCCATAATGCTATGCTGTCTATCCTGTTTATGTCTTTGATCCAGCTGACCCCTCTGCTTGGAATGTCCCTATCCCCTTCACCTGGCTAACTCTTCCTCATCTTTTAAGATTATTCTTGGATACAACCTCCTCCAAGTAGCCTCCCATGGTCCCTATTCATACTTCCAGTTGAATTGGGTAACCTTCTCTCTACTTCCACGGTAGCCATGTCTTCATACGATTTTTCGTTTTATGTTATAATCATCTGTTGATGTCTGTTATTGAATAAAAGGACTGTGTTTTGTATGTTTATCTTTATTCTCTGCACTTAATTTAGTGTCTATGATATAATAGGCACAAGATAACTAATTTTGTTAGGTGAGGGCTTGAGTCTTAAATTATAAGTAAGATTCAGATAATCACGACCAAAAGAAGGAACCTAACAGAAATATTACTTTCAACTAAGAATCAGACACAAGAGGGTCCCAGGCAGATTTGTGAAGTTAGGGAGGATCTCGTACCTACGGGAGTGGGAAGTGTGCATGTGTTGCACGTGTGCATGTGTGTCTATGGGAGCATGTGTTGGCAGGCTGGACAGATAGATTGGGGGGAAATATGGAAGGCCCTCAGTAATGCTATGTGTACATTTTGGACATTGTAGACAACACAGAGGCATTGTTTTTGAATGAGGGAACCATATGATAATAATGGTGTATTAAGAAAACACTTTTGTGTTTAATAGTGGTTTAACAGATTAGGGCTAGGAGTAAGGTGAACAATTATAAAAATATAATAGTTCAGTAATTAAATGATAATGCCTTGAGTTAGAATAATTGCAGTGAAAATAGTGGGGAGGAAGTATAAATCAACGCAATAAAAAATTACTATGGCAGCTTAATGTCAGGTCTAGAGAGAACACTGTGAGCTCAGGGATAATGTCCATTTCATCCAAAAATGTATGTTCACTGCTTAGCACTGAGCTTGGCACATAGGAGGTGGTGAATAAATGGTTTTTAAGTGAAAGAATTAATGGATGAATGAAGATATAACCCTTCCACATACGTATAGTGCATGTCTTCCTTGAGAGAATACAATGCAATGATTTTTGCTTTTTGTTTTGTTTTGTTTTTTCATCTCCAATGCAATGGTTTGAATAATGAATTTAGAATAATGATGGAATGATATGACTTTGTTGTAGTTTAAGTCACTGTTATTTTCTCTCAATTGCTTCCCCAGAGTGCCAGGCCTTGGCACAATTAATGCTACTGTTCTAAAATCAGCTTTGGAACTTTGATCTCAGGCTCTAAATATGCCCCTGTAAACAAGCAACACATCTAATAATAACTGTATCACCTGCTCATCTAAAGGGTTTCATGTGTGTTTAATTAATAATTGAGAACAAATGTCACCATAGTTGCCTCAGTCTAGACAGGGGACAATTATATCATCTACTTATTTTTTCTGCTTGAGGGATATATAAAGCTTTCAGAGAAGGTTATTAAGGATTCAGATAATTAAGCTTTTTTTGCACATTAACAACAATTTATATTTGAAAACAATTAGCATGAGTTACTTGTCTGTTCAAAGAATCAATTTCACAGAAACCTTTATAATGGGCAAAGATATATGTTCAGGGATACTAACTACAACACTGTTAACAATAGTAGAAGTCTGGAAGTTACCTAAATATCCATCATTGATTACAGTATGCTTTCTAGGAAAATTCTAAACAATGATTTTTTTAAAAAAGAAGTAAATCTGTATATACCGATATATAAAAATGTGCAAAATACATTATTAGGTGGAAAAATTGCAGAATTATAGAGCAGAATGTTTAGTGGGAAATAATTCATGTGAACAATACAAATCATATGAGCATGTACACACACACACACACACACACACACACATATTATAACACTATTGACATTAAAATTACCTGGAGGAATTCCTAAGAAAATGTTAATAGTTTTTAACTCAGGAATTACTTTAAACATTTTAAAATATTTTTATAATGATCATGTATTAATTGACTGAAAACAATAAAGTTACTTTCATGTTTTCAAAGTTCTGTTGTGGCTTCTCTTTGCATTTTAACTTGTAGAAATTAATATTAATGACAACTTGAAAGAATCACCTTTTTCTCTGAGTTATAAAATAGTCATTCAAATGCAGGAATTATGGAGATAAAACTAGCTTCACATCACTTAATGACAATTTAAATATTAATTAGAAGTAAGAAAGTAATCACACATTACCACCACCTACACTCAGGGATGATATTGAAAAATACTTAACAACTTATATATTTCTAACAATCAGAAGAGAAACAGCTGAAAGTCATGGAAGCCCAACCCTTCTGGTACTGAATCTTGGAAGAGTCTAGGGTATTTGGAAGGTTCTAGGGTGGTCCAGGCTGCAGAGCTTGGGCAGCACATTTTAAGTGCGAGAGGACAATTATTTACCAACCAGGGTATATTTTTTTGTTGTTTTTTAACCATTACTATAGCTCTGTTGGCCTTCCTATTTTTGAACCACATTGGCCTCAGGGACTTATCCTGAACAAACCAAATAGTATAATTACACACTTTCTTATCTTTACACTTGCTATTTCTTTTCTTTTCAATTCTGTAGCCATCTTTCATTCTCTACATTCAAGTCTATACCTAGTGATTCTCCACTTCAAAGTCTGTCCTTCAAACTCTAGTTAAAATATCACCCTCTCAGTGAAGTTTTGCATGGTCTTATTCTTAGAATGTCAGTCCATTCAGGCTGCTATAGCAGAATCTCATAGATTAGGTGTCTTATGAACAACAGAAACAGTTCTGGAGGCTGGGAAATCCAAAATCAAGGCACCAGCAGATTCGGTGTCTGGTGAAGGCCTGTTTCCTGGTGGATGGAAGGATGTCTGTCTTCTCACTTTGTCCTCATAAAGCACTGGGGGAGAGGGAGCTCTCTGGGGCCTCTTTTATAAGGGTACTAATTCCGTTCACAAAAGCAAAGCCCAAATGACTTAATCACCTCCCAAAGAACCACCTCCAAATACCATCACCTATGGGAATAGGTTTCAACATATGAATTTGGGGAGAACATAAATATTCAGTCTATAACACTCTTCCTTCTTCCCCAGTGATGACTTGTAAGGTAGCCACTTCCTCTGGCTGTGAATTCCTAAAGAACTCTGTCTATTCTAGTATTGTGTTTCTTCTACTTCATTACATATTGCTATAATTGGGCTCTGAGATCATAGATGTGTCTTAATGATGTATTTTTGGCAGCCAGCCTAGTGCCAAGGACATAGTGGGTACATTTATTACACACAAAAATTAATAGTAATATAAGTAGGAGATATGGTAGTAATCACTGCCTTCTTTATGCTAAGGTCTAGCATATTACATGTATAAATTTGTTAATCTTCACAGTAAACCAATGTGCCACAAGTTTTAACATTTATGAATGAGTAAACTGAGGCAACAAGAGAATCAGAGACTTGTCTAAGGTTTGTAGTCATAATGGCAGAAGCAAGATTACACCCAGGAAGTGTAGCAGAGATTGTGAACAATGAAGTCTGCAACTGAACATAGACCTATCCAATTTCTCAGATAGCTGCATTGGAATTGGAGAGGCAAGCAGCTGTTAGGTCCTAGAAATCGTGTCACATGATGGAGATCTGTGGTCACAACATGATATTTTAGTCCTTGATGGACAGTTCTATTCTAGGTATTAAATTATTGAATGTACCCAGTTCTGGACAGGGGCTAGTCTACTAGTTAAGATAACCAGGAATGCCACAGAGTTAAGAGAAAGAACATTGGCCCGATGATGAATAAGCTACTCAGAAGACAGATAAGAAGTGTGTTGGGAGAGTACACAGACCAGGGTCAAATGAAATTCTAGACTCTCTGTTAAGTTGCTAAGAAGGGAATCTCAGAATGTGTGTGAATATATGTATGGGTACATAAATATGTACACACAAACACACATTCTGTATGAATATATATGGACATATGAGTATGTGTTAAAATAATAATAATAAATATAATTATTCCTCCTATAGCCCTATAATGAGAGTTTAACATATACTAATGAATTTAGTCATCAGAACAACTTTAGGAAGTAGATTCTATTACTATCTCCCTTTTACAGGTGATCAAATTTGGAACCCAGAGAAGTGACTCACCCAAGGTCACAGAGTTAACAAGTGACAGATTCAAAATATCAACCTAATAATCTAATTTTATAGCCTATCTATTTAACCACTATATTATTCTCTATCTTTTAACTCATAGCTAGCAATTATTGAGCAATTATTATATGCCAGGGATAGTTCTAACCTATATTAATAATTAAAATGTATTATGCAACACAAAGGATAAAGAAAACATTCAATAAATGTTAAAACCCTGTGGGATAGATACTACTTTTACACACTTTTGCAGAGAAGTTAGTTGAAACCCAGTGAGATTAAGTAACTTAATCCATTTCACAATAAATTACATAAGTAGAAGATGAATGAGCTATGATTTAAATTCCAGAATCTGGCTGCTCTTAAACATTTAAGCATTATACTTCAATGTCCAATGTCTCAATAACAGGGGAAATTTCAGGGTTCAGCATGGAAGCTCAATATCTTAAGTTTGAAAAATAAGTCAAGCATGAAGCAGGAGGCAGCTCATAGGTGTTCCAATAGCATTACCTTCTTAAACACTCTGAGATGTAGGATCTGGAAATCAGTCTTTAATTATTTTTTTCTTATATGTTTATCATGGTATATTTTATGCATTCAAAGAATATTAGAAAATAAGGTAAAAATAATCAATGCACCCACTCCACAACTATGTTAAATCTTAACAGTTTTACACATATATACACATCATATGTCATTTAGATTAGATAGATAAGTAGATACAGATGTTGACATACTGTGGATATAGATATAGATATAGATATAGATGTAATTGTACATGCCCATGGAGACATAGATATTTATATGTGCCTCATCTCAGTTAAGTCCCAGGGTGTCCCTCCCCCTCCCATTCCCCACAGTTCCTCTTGCCTCAAGATAGTAATCTCTCTCCTCATTTACTGCTAATAATTTCCAGACATTTCTTTCTGTATTCTATATGTATTTGTTTGTATGACCACTACTCATAGGTCTGTTTATAAGCAAAGTGCATTACTGCTTTATAGGTTTTCAAGTATTGCTCTGCATGTTCCATATCCCAGTGCCTAAACCATGCAAGCCTGATGTAGGATATGTATTTAATAAATATTTTTGAGTGAATAATGAATGGATGTTTTTAGATTAATTTGTGTTGGATACAAGCAACACTAATCCCTTTATGTTAACTGTTTTTTTTAATGTTTTGGTTTTCAACATATGCCACAATTAATTTATCTAATAAAAGTTCCTATTAAATGTAAAGAACAGTCTAAGAATTATTTCTAATTCTTACATTGTGTGTTTCTTCTTACTAATTCATTGAAACCTCATTCAGTTACTATTGAATAGAAGTAGAAATGGTGACCATTTTTATCTTATTTCTGACTGTCAGGGAAGTGGCTTCTAATATTTTACCTGTAAACTTCTCATTTGCAGTATAATTTTGATACATAGCTCTTATCAAGTTAAAAACATTCTCATCTATTCTAGCTAGATCACAGTTTTCATCACAAAGTGATGCTGAATATTCTCAAATGCAAATATTTTGGCATTCATTGAGATTTTATATATTTTTTTTTCTTTTCTTTCTTTCTTTATTATTTATTTATTTATTTGAGATGGAGTTTCACTCTGTTACTCAGGCCAGACTACAGTGGCACTATTATAGTTCACTGCAGCCTCAAACTCCTGGACTCAAGCAATCCTCCTGCCTCAGCCTCCCAAGTAGCTGGGACTACAAGCACACACCATCATGTCCCACTAATTTATTTATTTTCTATAGAGATGGGGTGTCACTATGTTACCCAGCTGGTCTCAAACTCCTGGCCTCAACTGATCCTCCTGTACCGGCTCCCAAAGGGCTGGGATTACAGACGTGAGCCACTGTGCCCAGCCCATGTACTTTTTTCTTTTATTTTGTGAATGTGAAGATTGCATTAATAAATTTTATGGTATTAAACCATCCTTGCATTCTTGAAGCAAATCTTACATAGTTGTTGTGTATTGACATTTTTAAAAATGTTAAAAATATTAGATTACATTTTATTCAGAAAGATTACATTTTATCTAGGACTTTTGAATATACACTGAGTCAGAGAAGTCTATAACTTTTATTTTTTTTTACCAATTTTAGAATCCAGGTTTTAACTGAGTATACTATTTGACATGCAGAACAAGATAGTCTACCAATAAAGTCCAAAAACACAGTAGCACAAACAATGTAGAGGCAGTTAGCAGGTATCTGGACTTCACGAGACTATCCGAGGATCAAGGTTCTTCTTTTACTTTGTTGCTCGGCCATTTGCTAAGTTTTGTCATTATCTAAATGGCAAAAGCTGGCTCACCCACACCAGGTCTGCACATTTCAGCCCACGGGGATGGGTAAAAGAGGAAATTTATGGAATGTTATATCATTCTAAAAGGCCATGACCTGGAAGTTGCACACATCCAGTGAGTTTGGGCTCACTGCCAGAACTTAGTCATATGCCACAACTAGATGGTAGGGTCACTGGAAAATGCAGTCTCTAGTTTGATGTCCATAGTAAGCTAAATTTCAACAGGTGGAATGGATATTGGGAATAATTAGTAGGCTGTTCCACAAAAAAAATAGCATAGGTTTAAATGGTCTGTTCTTCAAATATGTATGAGAACACTTCCAAATTTTTATAGATGGTAAATATTTATCTAATTATTTTAAAAATGAGTTTATCAGATAACCTATTCTTTCTGTATTAATTTTTGGATATTATTCTAGAAAATGATCCATTTTCTCTAAGTTTTCCAATTTATTGGCATAAAATTTTGCCTGAGATAAATTTAGGATTTTTAAAAATATTGCTGTGGTTGTAGTTATTTTTTCTTTCTATTTCTAATATCATAAATTCATTTTGTCTCTTTTTTCATGATTAGCCATGATGGAGACTTATCAATTTTATTAATCATGAAAAAAATTATTATAATCCTGTCTGTCCTATTTTTTTCCTATTTAATTATCTCTATTTTATTGTTTTTCTTTCTATATGATTAATTTCTGTTCTTTATTATATATTTTCTTCTATCTTTTATTATATTATTTTTCTAACTTCTTGAAATGATGTTTAATTTGTATGTTCCATTAGTTAGTTTTTCAAGTTTGTTTCAAGTATTTGCAAGCTAACAATGTCCTTTGAAGAACCAGTTTCATTTCCTCTCACAAATTTTGATATTGAATATCTTCTCTGCCATTAATTCTATACATTTTCTAAGTTCCATCATAATTTCTTATTTGACCTATGAGTTATTTAGAAGAGCTGGAAAATTCTAAATATGTATCTCTTATTTATTTAAAACTTAACTGTATTGTGATCAGAGAATATAGTATTATGATGATTAATTTTATGTGTCAACTTGTCTGGGTCATGGAGTGCTCAGATATTTGGTCAAGTATTATTTTGAGTATTTCTGTGAGCAGTTTTTTTTTTTTTTTGGATAAGGTTAACATTCGAATCAGTAATTTGGGTAAAATAAATTACTCTCCATAATGTGAGAGGGCCTCATCCAATCAACTGAAGGCCTGAATAGAACAAAGGGCTGCCCCTTCTGTGAATAAGAGAGAATTCTGCCTGATAGCCTTCAAAGCATAGGGACATCAGCTCTTCCTGGTTCTGCAGAAGTCTTTGGCCTTCGAACTCAAACAGTAGCACCTGTTCTGCAGATTTTGGACTTGCCAGCCTCTATAATCACATAAGCCAATTCCTTATAATAAATTCTTCACACAAACACACACGGAAATACACAGTTGGTTCTGTTCCTCTGGATAATCCTGACTAATACAGCTATCATCTCAAATTTTTTTTCTTCTATTTGATGTATATTTTGATGTATCTAGAAGTGCTTAAAATATTCTTTTTCAATTAGTTGTGTCTCAGTTTCTAAGAGATTTTTTATTATTTTCTTTTATGGCACATATGTTAACTCAAATTAAGCTATAAACATTTTTTTACTAATACATTATCCAAATGCTTTTCAAACAGCCATTTACAACAGTCTATTCTTTGGCAGAAACAATGTCATTCTCTTCCATGGCCAAATTTGGCTGCTACTGACAAATAAACTCTTGATTTCTAAGTAAAGCCAAAATCTTAAAACATCTTCCTGAAACTTACGCACAATTGATTTTGCCTATTTGTGTGATTTCTTTGTCCTATAGTTTCAGTTTCAGTTGTCAAAAAACCTTCTAGAAGGTTATTTCCTGAGAATTTCCTTTGTGGCTAAGGTGAAGTAAACGTTTCAGTCTTATAAGAAACTGTAAATCGAGACTTTTTAAAAAAATAAAAATAAATAAGTAGTGGAGGAATAGGCATATTCAGAAAACCTACTTTGATTTAGGCAGGCTTGGTAGAAAAAAGAATACTTTTTTTGTGGCAAATAAGGCATGAAATGTTGCAATGTATTTTGATGAATTAAAAACATGGGATCTGGCATCCCCTTGGCTGATACAAATCTCAGCTCTACCTATTACTGGCTACATGACCTTGGGCATGCTACTTACTCTGTCCGTGCCTCAGTGTTTTACACATGAAAACTGAGTCTAATAAATACTTACTTCATAGTAAAAGTGAGATAATGTATGTGAAGTGCTTATCATAGAACTTATCAAAAGTATTATTATTGTTTACATGATCATTAATGTGTCCTACTTTTAAATATATAGATAGAACTTTATTTGGTTCATTGGAATCGAAAAAACTTTGACACGGTTTGAATATATTCTAAAAATAAAATAAAATCAGCAGGAGGTATGTTCAACCATTCTGCTAATGAGTCTCCATGTTCTACAAGAAGAGTAAAAAATCATATCATGCATATTGCAATATGTGTTGTGGAGGAAAAAAATGCACTTGTTCTTCTACTTATTTTTATAACATCCCTGCTAGAGTCTCATTTAGAACGAAAAGCTGAAGTTTAGAAGTGTGAAAAACTCGTGGTTCCTTCATAGCTTCAATTCAGCTGAAGAGAACAGTATGTGAGATAGGCACTATCATCTCACAAATTTTGATTCAACAAATATTGTTGAATAACCATTATGGGCCTGGACAGTGCAATTTGACTGGTATCTCTTTTAAACAACTGGTTCATCCACAACAGCCTGAAAAATCCTAACATCAGCATGACGTGGCGGTGCACATCTGTAGTCCCAGCTACTTGGGAGGCTGAGGCAGGAAGAACACTTGAGCCCAGGAGTTCAAGGCTATAGTGTGCAATGACTGTACCTGTGAACAGTCACTGCACTCCTACTTGGGCAACATAGCAAGATTCCATCTCCAAAAAAAATCCTTAAGTGTTTCCAACATGAAAATAAAATAAAACAAGTTTTTTTAAACAACAAAACAAGATTAGTTAATCCTGTTAATCAAGAAAACCTCCCTCTCCCCTTTCTCTGTGTTTCCCATTACATTTTCACCATTACCTTTTGCTTTATAACGTATATGAAGGTATTTTGTAAATAAACTCTGGGTATTACTTGTCTATATGTGCAGCCTCAACCACTAATGCCGGATGTTACTAGACATCACCACTTAGAAGTTCCTCTATTACCTTAACCTTTAAATTCCAAAACTAATTTTGTTTCCCCTGAAATCTGTCCTATTCTTGCGTTCCTTATTTCAGTTAATGGCACCAATCGGTTCAGTTGCTTGAGCAGCAGATTTCACCACTGAGTAGGACCTTTGGTGGCCCCAAGCACAGAGGAAATGATGGTGCAGCCCCTACTCCCACCACGCACGCGTACTTTAAAAACTATTCATGAAGAAAGTATAAAGAAGTTCAACCAAATTCTGATTTTTACCATAATGGCAACTTTAGCATCTTCTTTGAACTCTAAAATGTCAAATTATTTCAAAAACTGCTTTTGGTGGCTCCGCGTTGCGGGCAGCCCCGGTGTCTGCTGAGCAGCCCCGCAGCGTGCCACCCTCCTCGCTCACACGCCATGCAGCCCCTCCCGCACCGCCGCGGGAGCCTCCGCCCTGGTTTCTCCACCTTTACCCTTCTCCCCTCAAGTTCATTCTTTACAGGGCTGCCGGAATAATCTCCCGTGAAAACAGACCTAGTCGTATCATTTCCTTTCATAAAACTCTTAATCTCTTAGCAGGACACTCAAGGCCCTGCCTAAATTGGCAACATCACACCTTTCCTGCATCATTTCCACATCCTTCGCTCCTTCCCCTTTCTGTCCCCTGACCTCTAGCCACAGCACTCGCCATATGTACCGTGTGATTTCATACCTCCTTAACTCTTGTTGCCTTCTCCCCTCTCTCCTTCACTGACATCATGTTTTGTCATTTCGATAATTTGCTAAAATTACTTTTGGATATTCAATATCTTCATCAAATGTCTCTGTTTTAATCATTTCTAATCACCCTCGCACTCGTGGTAGAAGTAATTACCTCTTTGGACTTCCTACGTAAGTTGGTTTATAAACACATAAAACACTGGCTACATTGGATTGTGATCGCAGCTCATTTTCCTGCCACACCTGAGTCCTTTCGAGGATGAGATCCACGTCTGACTCTCTACCCTTCCCGGTCCCAGTTTCCAGGGAACAGAGCTACCCGTGGAATTGAACTAGGCAGAGCTTCCAGCCCCCGGACAGGAGCGGAACCCTCGGCGCCACTCTCTTCCCACTGGAGCCACTTTTTTCCCACTTTTTCTTGCCTCCCCCAACACCCGTCCTATGCTCAGGGAGAAGACGAAGCTAATTTGATTCCACTTATGGGGTCAAAGTCACCAGTGTCCTAGTCGGGGGAGGCGCTGCAGTGACACCCATCAGTCCCCTTCACTGGTGAGCACCGCTCTGGCTCTGGGGCAGCTGCAGCCCAGAAGGGGACAAGTGAATCCAGAGACTCCTCTGGAGCCCTGAGCTGGAGCCAAGTGCACAGCCCAGCTGTCCGGAGAGCTTTGTGACAGAGCAGGGGCCAGCTGACAGGAACTGAGGCACTTTTAAATTTAGTATTTGTCCTCACCCTTTGGGTTCATGATTTCTTGGGAGTCTCGTGTTGAAAAAGAGGTGGAGACCAGAAGTAGAAAATGGAAATTCCAGATCCCTGATTCTAGTACTTTCTAATACCACCCAAACTAACCCCGATTCTTAACAGAGCAGGGCAATCATATTTTGTGTATTGAGAATAGCACACTTAAAAAAATCCCTCTATTCTTTGAACCAGCGTGACAGGTACAAATGGGTTGAGCCTCCTGACCAGATGTTTTCAGTATGGCGTGCTTGGATGGGTACCACTTGGGATGGGGCTGATGATAGGAAAACCATGTTTTTAAATAAATTTTCCTTATTTGTTTTCTTGGAATTTTGTTCGGTACTTAAAAAGGAATTGTGTTATTATGGAGGTTAGTTGTTCAACAATATTTCAAACCTATCATCTATTGACTCTTCCTTTCACCACAAACCAATGAGGGTAGAGAGATACGGTTTTTACTTAAGTCACATCTAACATAAGGAGATAATTCTTTCCCAATCTGCACATTTAGAGGGTAAAGTTACAGTCTCCGTTCCACTTGTTATGCTATGCTCAAACTGGTCTCAAATTCGTCAACATTTCAAGCAAAGCGCTACCTAATTTTAGTGGGTATACATGAAAGAAAAGTGGGTCATTTCCTTCAGAGCTGAAGCTACAGGCTATTAATGTGCTGTGCTGTACCACATGGCAATCTCTTTTCGTGTTTCAAGTTAAAAATTTTAAACTGCCCCATGTTTGTCATTGTGATTGTTGCTACAATACTGCTGTCCCTTGGCTCTTTCATCCTCAAGTGTATGCAAATATTCCTCCTGGCTCACAAGTTTCTATTTCTTTCATTGGTACCCAGTGTTCATGAACTGGGGATGCTTTCCTTAGCAATGAAAGACTATAGACCGCAACAAATAGTACCTAGGCTGCTTTTTCACAATACAGAGCCAGAGCACTTGTCATTGTTGCATTATCGTGATCTTGAATAAAAGTCCCAGTTCCCACTGCAGCCAAATCAAATGAGCTTGTGTAGGATTTTATTCATCATAATTGTGGTTAACGCAGTCCTCAGCTATGGCATTAGTTAGGGCCTGCCCAGGACTGCTGAAGAGCTGGCTTTGTGATTTACCTGACTCAGTATGTGATCAAGCATCTCCATTATTGGAATAAAATGAAAACTTTCAAGATCATGGTCATGCAATAGAGGAAACAATTTTACCCTAACACTAACACTCAAATGCTACACTAATCTACAGTAATTCTGTTATTGCATTTGGAAGCAATTCCTTCTATTCACTCAGAGATAACTGTTACAATACAATAGGCCGCCTCCTGCCTTTTCCCTTCAGTGAGCAAAATGTGCTGCTCCTTGCAAAGAAACCTAGCAGTTGTAGGCTGCAGTGTTTGTTTCTATGTGAATTAATGTGTGCATGAAGACCATCAGGAGGCTTGCTTTGTATTGTGAGGTTATCATGGAACATGTATATGGGGTATAGGACATTTAAGCAAAATACGCGTGGGGAGGAGATTATTGCCTTCCTCAGATTTTAGTGAGAAATCTAATAAAAGATTCTTTGGCTCGAGTAGTCTCACCAGTGCAACTCTGGCTCAAGAACTGAGCTGCCTGGGTGGTTTCAGTATCACCATGTAAAGGAAAGTATTTGTTGAACAAATATTACACATTCACTCTCTATGTATCACTATGGATTTGACTCACTGATTGGTCTCTTTGTGTTTTAAGCTTAAACCTTGATTCCAGATTTAAATCAATCATGCTAGGTAGAAGAAAATGAATTTTATTTGAGAAAATGACCAAAAGCCCCTGCTACTTCCTATTCTTAACTTGCACATTTGATGTTAACATTTTTTTACATCAGAAAATACTCCTTTCCATGTCTGTCTACAAACCGACACTTAATGATTTCAAACCATATCCTTCCTGCACACCTAAAATGAGGAAAGGATAGCAATTCACAACTAATATGAGATACATGTATTCATTTAACAGTACTTCCATTTTTCTTTTATTGTAAGAGTTTTCTAATTTTCTGTTTTATCAATCTTCTCTGCCAACTGTATCACGACAAGTCTTCTTTTAAAAACATAATTTTGGCCATTCTGACCTTTACTCTAATAAAACAAAGCAGATCATCTACAAATGACAGATTATTTTACAGTTGGCATCACTGGGTCTCTTAGTTAAAATCCCTGTTACATGTTAAACATTTAGGCTCAAAATGTGATTCCTGTCACTGTGTGGTATCAACTTTCTTGCAAACAAGCTAAAATAAACATGAATGATGTAAAGCTTATAACTGGAGAAAGCAACAGTATCTGGGGAATGTAAAAGAGGAGGAGTTGAGTATCCACGGCCAAGAGAATTCAAGGAATGAAAATCCCAGGCTAATCACCCCAGACATCTTTGCTTGATTTGATTAAAACACATGTTTTGAATGATGCGATGTGTAGATTTAAAAATAGTAACAAGTCAAAGTACAGCTCAATCCTTCCCTAAATAGGGGAAATGAAGTCCCAACGATTATTCAAAGAGAGCTAGTAGAAGACAAAGGGCATTACAAAACCTATTTTTTCATCCCTGCTTTTGTCTCTCTTAGAAGTCTCAGAGCATATAATAGAAGTTTCCGAAGCAAGATAGCATCATTATATTTAATGCAACAAAAAAGGAGGGGATTTTGCATGCATTTGCAATAATAAAGATAATGTGTTTATTTTGTATGAAACATGAAACCAAAGAACATTACTGACTTTTGGAGGATTTGTTTTACAGGATAAAAACCATCAGATTCCTTTCCTGTCTGTATGAATATCTCAAATCCTTAAATTTTGCTACAAAGCTTTCGATGAAATGCTGAGTGACATCGGTGTGCCAAAAGCTGTGCTATAATAATGTTCAAAGAAAGCATAAAGTGACAAGACTTGAAATGCACGCATTAAAAATATTCTTGCCACATATCATTTTCTTATGTTATTCACATATAGGCAAAATACGTTTCCCTGTCCTCTAACGGTAATGGCCATTTCTTTGCATATATCTTTATAGAGAATTGCCCCCTGTGCCGCCTTTCCTTTTTGACTATGATTCTAAACATAGCCACTCAGCAGAGGCAGAAGAGGTTCACAGTCCAAAGTCATGAGCACAGAAGCAAGCACACGGAAGTAGAATGTGGTGCCATAAGCCAGCAAACAGTGTAACATGCCACTCGGGCATCTATACATCTAAATGCCTGACATTCTTCCCTTTGAACTTCTCTTGTATAAATGCAAGCAAGCAGGAGAGACAGAATTTTGTCTTTAGGAACAGCATTGCAATGCTTGGCTTGATTCCTTGCCTCCCCCTTTCCACCCCACCCTAACTTTTTAGGTAGGAAAGCTGAAGCTTTTAAGTAACACTTGAATACTCAGGGAGACAAGTTCAGAGGATTCTTTTTTGACTTTGTAGCTTCTCAGCTTGAGCTGATATTAGATATCCCTGACTGCTGTCAGCCTTAGAAGATCTATCGTCCACTCCTCACCTTCTGGATGAAACACCACCGAGTGTATCTTTGAAAACCTCATTGCTTTATGTTCTCAGCATTGGACTTGCTTCCCACACGTGGTTATCAGCACTGAGTTCATGCTCTGAAAATCACATATTCTAAAGAATTTCTCACTAACGTGAAGGCCCGAAGCAATGAACAATGTAAAAAAATGTTGCTTTTCCTACCTTTACAAGTATCAATTTATATGTAAATATAACTTTCCTAGCAAAACTTTATGGGGAACCATCTGAAATAACATGGAAATGTTCATATGGGATCATAAGTTGATTCTTTTCCTTTCCTCTGGTATCTTTGACATCCATACCCAAAGTCAACCTGGGAGATGTTTGCCTCCTATATTCATCTTTACTTTTTAAATTCAGGTTACTAAATACGTGACAACTACAAAGCTTTTGACAACTATACAGACATTGATGTATTAGGAAAATTATTTTGGATAGTGTTGAAAGTATTTGTGATGACAAGATTATTTTAGACACTAAATGCACACTTAAGGGGAGAGGTTTTAAATTCAAAATTCTTGTTCAAACATCCAGGTATATGCAAAGAAGAATAACCCTAAGTGGGTTTCTCTTCACTGTTTTTGAGTGAAGGTAACAGAGGAATCAAGTCTTCAACTCTCAGAGAATAGGGATATTCAAATTTGCTGATTTTTTGAATATTAGTATTAGTCAGACTTGAAGAGGTAACATGCTACCTGTGTTATTAGCCGTCATTCAGCCTCAATGACCTGACACATTCAACATGAGCATATCCTGTGGCATTCACTGTCCCCATAAACATGTTTTCACATGAAAGAACAATAAGAGGGAAAAAACCTCCCCAGTAGTTTCCAGAAGGAGAATATTTTTCTCTTCTCCTAGTATAATACTTAATAAGTGCACAGTGTCACATGGGGACAGATCCAGGTATTGTGGGGTCTAAAGTTATGCCATTCGGGGTAATCTTTTTAAGAAAAAGATTATAAAATTAACAACTAAAGTCAATTTTTATTTTGCATGAGAAAAAGAAACCATAACAAATTGAAATTTTAAGCATTGACGAATGTCACAAACATCATAAAATTTAGAAAAAGAGCATAGTATTTTCTTAATTAACTGCCTGGCATACCTCTATAATACTTCTCTGTATTTTGGTTGCATTCTCTGAGTGCTCCTTCATAGAACAATGTGATATCGTTTTCTGCAGAGAGAATAGAAAGATGATTCTGCTTTGTTTTTATAGCATGGTTGATTGAAATTTGTTGTTATTGTTTTTATATTACTGACAGTTTAGAAAATTTTCTTTTAGGTTCAAAATCACTATAGTAACATACCATAAATTTTTATGGGAAAACCTGTCAATTCCCTTTCACATTTGGCTATAAGATTTTAAGAATTTTTTACAGATAGCTCTATATATTTTGTTCCCCTTCATTATCCATTCCCTTCTTGGTGGCAAAAATGACAGGATATGCTCATTTTGCAGTTAATCTCTGGCCCTGAGTGACACCATTTGGTCATGACACAGGGTGAATCAGGCAGTTCCAACAGGAGTGTTGCTAGAGGGCCATTCATACACCAGGACAACTAGAAGCTTCTTACCTTGAAGTTAGTGTGACATTAAGATTCTTTTCTGGGTCTCAGGCCAATTGTGGCCCCTAGACAAAGCAATAAAATGTATCAGTTTAACCCCCTCTAGCTGCATCTCCAAAATCCCTGCAGCTTCACCAATACTACTTAATCCAAGGAGAAGGAGCTGAAGGAGAAATTAGAGTGGTAACAGACAATAGTCTTAACCAATTGCAGTTAAAATGTCTTACTCTTGCAATTTTTACAAAGCATGCAGGCATGCATGTGGACAGAGTTTCCTCTTTAGGCCTTGGGTGGGTCCATGCAAGTGAGGATTTAAGCTTCATTACTTCCATAATATCTGGGACCAAATGCGATTTTAAGATATTTATATGTAATATTTTGTTTTATTTATTGAGATATAACTCATATACTATAAAAATCAACATTTTAAAGTATACAATTCAGTGGATTGTAATATATTTCTAAGGCTGTTCAACAATCACCACTATCAAATTCCAAACATTTTCATCACCCCTGAAAGAAACCCTGTGCCGGTTAATAGTCACTCCTGACTGCCTCCTGCCCCCACTCCCAGCCCTTGTCAATCACTAGTCTACTTTCTATTTCTGTGGAGTTGCTTATTCTGTGTATTTCACGTGCATCGAACCATGTAATATGTGGTCTTTTTTGTCTAACTTCTTTCACATAGCAGAATGTTTTCAGTTATGTATTAGTACTTCATTCCTTTTTAAGGCTGGATAATATTCCATTGTATTGATATACCACATTTTGTTTCTTTACTCATCTGTTCATAGACATTTGTGGTGTTTTCCACTCTTTGGCTACTATGTATAATGCTGCTATGAACATTTATGTCCAAGTTCTTACATGGATATACATTTTCAGTTCTCTCGAGTATACACTTAGGAATGGAATTTCTGGGTCATATGGTAACTCTATTTTTAGATTTTTAAGGAATTGTCAAACTGTTTTCCTGAACAGCTGTGCTATTTTACATTCCTGCTAGTAGTACACAAGGGTTTCTCCACGTACTCACCAACAATTCTTATTTACTGACATTTTGAAAATAGCCTTCTTATTGTGTATGAAATGGCATTTCATTGTACTTTTCATTTCCATTTTCCTAATGATTAATAATGTTGAACATCTTTTCTTGTACTTGTTGGCCATTTGTATATCTTCTTTGAAGAAGTATCTATTCAAATGTCTTAGTCATTTTTAAAATTGGGTTATTTTTCTTCTCATTATTAAGTTATAATAGCTCTTTATATATTCTAGATACTAGTCTCTTGTAGTATATATTCTTTGTAATTATTGTCTCCCATGTGTGGGTTGCTTTTCATTTTCTTGAGAGTGTGTAAGTCTTGTACTTCTTTGCTATATTTATTTCTAAGTATTTTATTCTTTTTGATGCAATTGTAAATGGAATTTGTTTCTAAGCAAACTTGTTTCATTGCCAGAATATAGCATTGAGATGATTTTTGTATATTGATCTTTTACCTTTTAACCTTGCTGAATTGACTTCTTAGCTCTGATAGTTCTGGAATTTTTTGAGTAAGAATTTCTTAGGATTTTCTCCATACAAGATTATGTCATCTGCAAATAGAGATTATTTTCTTCTTCCTTTCCAATCTGGTTGCCTTTAATTTCTTTCTCTTGTCTGATTTTTCCAACTTTGTATTTCTGGGACAAATTCCACTTGGTTGTGGTGTATAAACCTCTTCATATATCACTGGATTCAGTGTACTTGTATTTTATTGATAATTTTTATGTCTATATGTATAAGGGATATTGGTCTGTAGCGTTATTTTCTTGTGATGTTTTTGGTTTCGAAAATGAGTTGGGAAGAGTTCCCTCATTTTCTCTTTTTTTTTTTTGAAGAGTTGTAAAGATTGGTGTTAATTCTTCTTTGACTATTAGGTAGCATTCACTAGCAGAGCCATATGTTCTGGGCTTTTCTTTGTGAGAAGTTGACGGTTGCTAATTTAATATCTTTTGTTGTTATTAATCTATTATGATTGTTTCTTCTTGAATTTTATTAATTTCTGTCTTCATGAAAATTTATCCACTTAATCTAGGTTACTATTCTTTTTTTCTGCATGAGAAAAATGATATTAAAGAGGTTAAAGTAACTTTCCAGAGCTCTTGCCTTTGTGGTCCAACCCAGAGTTGTTTGCTCCATGGTGCTAAGATCTTCCCTACAAAGGTGTGACTTCCCTGTCATAGCCAGGAGGGGAAGCCCACTTTTCTGGATGCATTCTCAGAGGTCCCCAGGGGCCTCCAGAGGCCTGAGACTAAAGCAAAACCCTTATGTCCCACTGAACTGAACTCTACTTCCCAGCTTTCTGCTAGAAGAATGTTCTTTGGAAACTACAAAGAGAAAGAGGACAAAATCTGAAAAACTAGTATTTTTACTTCATTAGTATTCTTTAAATTTGTACATTTCAGAATATCATTTTCATACATTTTTAAACTCAAACTTTAAATTTTATTTTCTTAATCTATCAGCTTTAGCCTCACAATTTTTCTTAAGCTTATTTAAATTTTTACTTCACTTAATTTCACACAATATTTTAGCTAGTTTTTTATTTTCTGGTGCTTAACATATTTTCTTCTTGAATCTTAGGGTGTTTTATTAAGTACAATTAATGCCAAAACTTATACTATTTTATACCTTTATATTATTTTAAATTTACTTTAAATATTGTACTTCTCATATTTTGACTGACATTTTTAGTGTTTTTAGAATGTTGCATGTACTCAGATAATGCAGAAACAAAAAGAATAAGTCACAGTTCCTGACTTTAAGAAGTTTGCTGTCTATTAGTAAACATTTAAATTGTTCTTTATATGTGCCCATTTTAACCTTTATTCTTAAGGTTTTTTATTATTCTTACTCTATAAGTGATGCATATTAATAAAAGAAAACTTTTTCTGGTTATTAATATGCTAGGTATTATGCTTATCTTGTTTCATAATTGTACACATCTTACACATCATCATTAGCTAGATATATCATCATCTTCCTTGTACAGATAATAAAGTTAAATTCTCAGAAATACAAGTAGATTGACAAAAGTTATGTAGCAACTAAGAATCAGATCTGAGATCCAAAGTTGCTTTTAATCACCATACTTTTCTGGTTAACATTTCATCTTAAAGCCAAGTATGTTTAACTTCTTAAAACCTAATTCCAAAGAAATTCTGTACCAGACGGCGCCAAGCTGATCAATGCTAGAATTCTTAGGAGTAAGTGTCTCTTGGCTTATGGTAATGTTATGTCAAATGATATGGGACATAAATATTTTTGACTCAAACAACTAGATCACATTGTAAATAATTTCCCTTTAAATAATGTGTTTCCAAATCTGTTACATATTTAAATTCATAGTATTCAAGAAAAATAACTAGTTCGTATAGAGCTAGTTTTCCTTGGCTCATCTTACCATGAACATTTTCTTTTAAAAACTAAGCTCCTTGGTCAGGGATCCAAAATTGGTATAATTAATAGCATTGCTATTCATGTGGACTATCTGTGCAAAACCCATGAGGACAGAAACGGTGAGTCTATATTTCCAACTCCGATTTATATATACCCTGAAGTCTAAACCAACATTATAAACCTGTCTAATCTGAAGCACAGAAAGTGCTAACTGATCTTATTCTTTTCATCCAAATGTTTTCCTTTTTCTATAGTCATTGTTTCACTGATTGGCACGGTCAAGTCAGAAAATCTGGAAACCATGGACATTTCTTTTTATAATTCACCTCCACCAGAATCTGTCCTGCTAAACATATTCAATCAGGCTATGTCCTTCACTTCATACGCCAAACAGATTTTATTTCATTCTTTCTCTTTATTGCCACAGCTGCTGCCCTACTTTGAGGCTTGTCATCTCTCCTGCAGGCTCTTCCTTCTATTCCTCTATCTTTTCAGAGTCTGATCCTCAAATTTGCCTTCTTCTCCAGCTTACTCATTCTCTGTACTTCTGCCTTGATGTTCTTTTAAAAATTAAAAACTGTTCAAAGAAAATTATCAAGTCTGATAGACATTAAGAATTCTTGGCATGGCACACACAGCCTACTATAATTTGCTCTCCAGTTAACTGTCCACCCCCACTGCTTCTTGCTTTCACTTAATGTGAGAGCTTTTGGATTGTTAAAATCTTTCAGGTCATAACAGCTTGTATGGATAAATGGGGTCACGCTCTTAGTAAGTGTTTGTGTTTTATCAACCCATGTTCATACCTGATAATTTCTATTCCTTCTAAAAACCTCTCTCAGTACCTTTTTGTGTATCCTTGAGACTGTTCCATATGAGCTCATGAACATTCTTCTTGGCTATGGCTACCATGTGAAAACAGTTCTATCGTTCTTATTCTCCGCAATGGGAAAGCTCTCTTGTCCGTGTCAAGAATTCTATCTTGCAATGTTTCCCACTCTGGCACAGAGATCCAAGTGGAATTCTCCATAGGCCTAAAATTGTATAGACTTGAGATGTTTCAGGTCTGGGGACCTCTAATAAGTCTTTTTTTTTTTTTGGACAGAGTCTCACTCTGACACCCCATCTAGAGTGCAGTAGCATCTTCATAGCTCACTGCAACTTCAAACTCTTAGGCCCAAGCAATCCTCCTGCCTCAGCTTCCTGAGTAGCTGTGACTACAGCTGCGCACCATCACACCAGGCTAATTTTTTCTATTTTTTTGTATAGACGGGGTCTCACTCTTGCTCTGGCTGTTCTTTAACTCCTGACCTCAAGTGATTCTCCTGCCTCGGTCTCCCAGAGTGCTAGGATTACAGGTGTGAGCCACTGCATCCAGCCTCTAATAAGTCTTATTCTGTAATACAGGACTGTAGTTTTATCAGATAAATTCTCCAGTTTTCTTTATTTCTTCCTCTTTAAAAAAAAATATCTAGGAAGCCACTCTTCACACCTCATTTTTATTTGAAGATCTCTTTGTGCACCCTATGAAAACCTGTAACTTAAAATGCATCTTACTTCACAATCTTCATTATTTCTCTATTTCTTTGATTTCACCGTGCAGTTCACAGGGTGGGTACTCTATTTGTAATATTACCATCTACCATAGTGTCTGGAACATAGAATATATTCAACTAATGTTTGTCAAATATACCAAAAAAATGTCCTTTTCAATGTACACACAAAGAAGAATGATTTTGGAGACAATTTACTAACCACAAGAAAAAAATACAGCTTTTATTTTTCCTACTTTTGTTTCTATCAGGAAAAGTTTTATTTTGAATAAATTCAAATGCTTTTTTTTTCAAATATCATTACAGAATTTTCAGCTACAAACTTCAGAAAAAGTTAATTTAAGTGACTACAATCATGAATACAGAGACTCTTTACACTCAGTGAGGTGAGTCATTAATTAGACGTCTCATTTATCACAAGACCTAACTAGGAAAAACAAAGAACAAAAACTAACACAGGATGCTGGTTTTGTTAGAAAAAAAGTTCAAGGAATCTGTATTTAATCAAAACACACAAAACAATATCCAGATACTGTCTGGCAACAAATTTAGGATTTGCAGAGCTGAAATGTTGACTTGCTTAGCTATAAATATTACCTTGATGAGAGACAGTCCTAACTCTGTCTTCTACCACTTTACGTCTGATAAGAAAGTTACTATTGCATATGTTTTCTTAGGAACCCATTAGCTCTAACCTTTCTGGAAACATCCAGACAGACATAATCATTCAACACGAAAAGAAATATCCAGAATTTTATAAGGAAAATGCTGACAAAACAAAAGTGCAAAAAAATGAGAGAGCAAGAACAAGAGTGAAAATTTTATTCAAAACTAAGGACTAATCCAGCAGCTTTATGAAAAAGAGAAAACTTCTTTTCATGTCAATGAGAATTCTGAATTCTCAAGTTTGGGCACAGGGCCCATCCTGTGATATGTTAACTGAAAGGCATCTGCCTTCCTTTTTTCCATTTCCATGGCAAGCTGTTTCAAGGTGCTTCATGAAAAGCTTCTCAAAACCAATGTGTTCTAAAAGCCACAAGTTTGACGACTGATGAAAGAGTCACGCGCGAGAGAGTTTTTGCATCTCTTCTTTAACAGAGATCTTGAAAAGCCAAATGACTGAGAAAGAACATGATTCATCTTCTGCAAATGCTGAAGAGTATGTTTAGCTGTCACCTATTGCATTTTGCAGCAGCTCCTATTCAAAAGCTCCCCAAAAGATGCAAGCACCATTCTAAGGGGGAAGAAAAAAACTGAGTCATGATGAATCTCATACTCAACTTTCTTTCATTTATGAAAATCGTGAGTGTTTAAGTGTTACAAATAGTCACATTTCTATTCACATTATGTGAAAACACATACAGTAAGTCTTCAACTATACAGAACTCCCTAAAAATGAGTTATTCTGAACAGCTGAATGTTCCAGATGGCTTGGGGTTAACCCACTAAGTTCCAGCTAGAATATAGCAAATATTTTCAAAACACACAGAGTTTTGTCCATCTAAAATTTGTCAAGGCATAGACCATACATAGGGATGAGTCAAATTTCGACAAGTTTATTCTATAAGTATACACAGTGTACAAAATACTTAGTATAATTCTCTGCACAGAACAAATACCTCAAGAAATAGTAGTGATTGTTGCTACTATTTCTCTGACTACAGATTCTTAGTCTTTTTGATAAATATTGTGTTAGAGATAGGCCATCCTTGGATTATTTGACTGAGAACCACTTAAACAGAAAAAAAATCAAGCAATCTATTTGGACAGATGGACTATATGATGTTATACAACCACTTTATTATAATTCAGCATTTGCAAAAGAATTAAGCAACAATATTCAGTGACTCTGATCATAGGGCAAATTAATAATTTTTGCATTGATTCATCGACATGTTACAGAATTCTTCCTGTGCATGAATGCCTATTTCTTCCTTTAAGAGTGTCACTATTTTCTTTCCCTTGTTCCTTGAGAGAATTATGTCTACAGCTTAGTGGAATGAATGACGTACAGTATGTGCAAAAATATTTGTTTAATAATGGATTCTGGAGCACCTTCCAATGCACTGTGTTTGTAGTTTACATTGCACAGGTTTCCATACCTTCTTCCTTTCTCTGTTATTTTGTGACCTGACTAGAAAGGCAAAGTGAATAATCTCCTATATCATTAAACTCTAATGGTTTGTATTATATATCTTCAACGGCTAAACTGTAAGCTCCGTGTGATTGGTGACCATGTTGCATTCAACTTTATCTAGTTAGAGCCATTGCAGTTTCTAACACGAGGGAAGCATCCAATGTTCATGGATGGAATCAGCATAACACTGGTGGTATTTTCTTATCATATTCTTCTCCTCCTGCCTCACTTTCCATTGTGGTGATTCATCCTTCTATTCCTAAAAGATTACAATTGTGAAGTCCAGATAGATTTTACTTTTGACCCAGGAGAGGTCTTTTCTCCTCAACTATGTATCTAACAAATAAAATGTTAGTAAATTATTCCTTCAACAACTAGTTACAACCTAATGGCTGAGAGCAAATCTTTGGAGTAAAAGAGTAGTATATGAAGCTTCATCACTAACTGCTTTTGTGACTTTGTAAAAATGACAATTTTTTGTATTCCTTGTAAATAAAATCCATAAAGCCCTTGTGGCTGTCAAGAGGATTAAGTGAGTCCATTTCCGTACAGCCCTTAGGATAATGCCTGACACTTAGTAGGGTGCTAAGTACCCCCAATGGCCTTCATATATCTTATGTGTGCATTATTCCCTATGAGAACCATGTTCTAAAAAGATCAAGAAGCACTACTTTAGTTATTACAAGACATTGTAGTACTTTCTTTTATACTACCATTTGAACTGATAAAAGAAAACTTCACCGCTTTTGGCTAACTTTGTTCATTGTTCTTCGTTATTTCTTTATCAGCAAAAAAATATGGTTTAGTTTTTGTACTTTTAAATAAGAAATTATTCCAGAAGCCTAAGAATTCTGAAAAGCTAATCTCTGAACTGTTGTGTTTTTAATTCAGTAATATCATACAGGCTATCAATGGCCTGTAGCTTTGAGTGCTATAATTTTGTCATGTGATATTTTATAAATTAATGCTTCTAATTTCTTAATATTACCAACTTCATTGAAGGGGATAAAGATGAAAAATATCTTTTTCTTAATAGTTACAAATTTTACCTTTGGTTAAATATTTTCTTGGGTTTATACTTTAGAAATGCTTTACATATTTAATATTGGGCATAACATTTCTGAGAAAAGAACCACAGTTTGTCAGGAGTGAGGCAAGATGAAGCTAGATTATCAGAGAAACCCACAAACATTCTATTGAGCATCAAAGATCATAAAGAAAACACTATATGCATCTGAGGTTACTTCCATTAAGGTCTTATAGAATTGATATAAAACAGTAAAGAAATACAATTAAAAAGGCTTCACAGATGTTTCAGGTTGTAAAAACATCTAAAATTTTAATTAAACACAGAGATTTGTCCATAGATGCTATGTTTTAGTCTTAATATTCAAATGCTCCAGGAATCTATCCTGGGACCTCTTCTTTGTCCTCATCACATATTCATAGGTGATCTCATGAAGTGTCATTATTTTTAAAGATTTGAAATCATACTTCACAAAAACCAACAAGTAAGAAAAAGCTATTAATTATTAGAGAAATTCAAATTAAAAATCACAGTGAGATATCACTATATATCCACTTACAATGGCTAAAATCAAAAAGGCTGGCAACACAAAATACTGGTGAAATGCGGACCAACCAACCATATGTATCACATATCACAAGAAAAGTTTGATAGTTTCTTAAAAAGTTAAATATACAGACTCCGTATCTTAGCAATTCTATTATTAGGCATTAACCCAGGAGAAATGAAGTTGTATGTGCACAGAAATACTGGTATATTCATATCAACTTTATTCATGACATCAAAACTGTAAATAACCAAATATTCATCAGCTGATGAAGACATAAACAAAATGCAAATTATTCATACAATAATATACTACTCAGAAATAAAATACATCAAACTATTGATACTTAAAACAACATGGTTAAATGTCACAGACAAAATGTTAAGGGGAAAATGCCCAGATAATTCCATGAATTTCTAAAAAGGAAAAACTAAGTGATGGCGAAAACATCAGACTAGTGTTTGCAGGATGAGGAGTATTGATTAGAAAAAAGCATGAAGGAATTACTGAGATGATGGAAATGTTCTAATTCTGAATAGTGTGGGGAGTACATGGGTGTATACCCATCTGTCAAAAGTCTGGCTGGACTGTAATATTAGCACATATTGCAAATATGTAATTTTTATTAAAATTTATCCCAGGAAGATCATTTAAATTCATTTTAATCCATTCATCCACCCATTTATTATTTCAAAATCTGTTTCACACTAGAGGGATAAAAGATAGCCAAAAGAAAGACAATACCTTTCTTCTACCTTCAGGAGCTTGGAGATTAGTAGAAAAAGCAGATGTTGTTAAAATATGAAAAACTATGTGAGTACAAACTGTGATGTAAATACTGTAAGGGAGACATACTGAGTTATATGGCAGCCTACAGCAGGGACTCCCAACCTAGCGTATGTGTGTGGAGGGAGGATGTTTTCCCCAAAGGAGATATTTATACTAGCGTACTTAAGAACACAGAAGCTGGAGTCAGACTGCCTGCATTGGAATTCTGGATCTGTCATTCATGAAGTGTGTAACCTTGAGCAAGCACCTTAAGCCTCAGTTTCCTTATCCGCAGATATTAAAATAGTACCTATGTTTTACATGTATCTACATATATTAAAATAATATCTATACTAGAATTCATTTCAAGTATTTAACATGACCATATGGAATGGAAATTGTGATTGACAGAATTTAGTGCTTTTCCAGTGCAAAGAAAGGCATAGTCACTAGCTTTGAGTAAGCTGAAGGGAGTAGTGGAGGTGAGAAAATAGACACACTTAACATCAACAACTCTTTTAAGGATTTTTCTTGTGATGTTGAGCAGAACAAAAGAATAGTGGCTAGAAGAGTTCAAGAAGCCAAGGGACAATTTCATTAATTTTTTTATTTTCCTTATCCTCTCAGCTATTTTTTATTTTTGGCAAGGGAAATACTCTGGCAGCCTAATAGAAATGGTCCATTTTAGAGTGAAAAACTGATGATGCAAGAAACAGAGGGTAAAACAGCAAGAACAAAGTCTTTATGTAGGTGAGTGATGGCTGGCCTTAAATAGGAGCGGGGATGGTTCTCTTATAATATCAGTTTTTAAATTTAATTTAGCTCAATGCATTCATTCAAAAATATGCCAGGCGTAAGAGACAAAAACAAACCATAACAAAAATAAATAAATTTTGTGGTGCAAGATGAGATAATTCTCATTTGGTTGTATCTTTTACTAAGGAAGTGTGAAGTCATCAGCTGAGTTTATCACAGATGTTTGGGGAAGGAGAAAATGTGAAAAAGCTGTATAGAAGAATGATAAAAAATATTTTCTGTGGAATATTGGAGGTGCATTAGTACTGCTTGATAATACTGTCATTCATTCTGCCAAAGTGAGACCAATCTTTGTGGAGGTGAGATTTTCTACAGCAACTTTCAGCCACCTGGGTACAGGCATAGAATGGGGGAATGACAATTATGATCAAGGTTGTGGTTTTGACAGAAGAGTACTAAAAAATAAGAGGAGACAAGGTGAAGAGTGTTTACAGAAGAGAGGCTCTGGTCCTTAGAGCTTGTAATTTAAGCATGGCAGAGAGGGATAGCAGGAAAGTGGTGGTGCAATGGATGGATGGTCTCTGTTAATTGGCAGGATAGTACTAACCCAAGTCAGCTGTAAGAAACAGGTGACTATTGCAGGGCATTTGTTTTCCATTTGGGAGATATTCTGTGTCTGTTTTCTCAATGGTCATTTTGCTGTTATTAGATAAAAATCACAACAGAATTTCCTCTCAGGAGAAGCTGTGACACTAATTTTGAAAATGTTTAATTTTACTTTGAAAATGTAATAATCAAAATGGTTTTGTCCTATTTATTTTTCAAACAACTTATAAAGACTTAGGGTCTATTCACACAGGTTATAGACCACTCCAACTTCTTCTTTTCCTCTGCTCTATTCTGTCACGTTCATACTGAATATCCTGAACTTCTGCTCAGAAGCACTCCACAATCATGCTGAATAGGAGGCAGAAGACAGCATAAATTATGTATCACATGGTATTCATTTCCTGAGCCACTGTAGAAATATTAGGAGAGGAGGATTAATATATAGATTAGTGACATTTATAAAAATTATTTATGAATATAGTTTATCTATACAGGCCTATGTTTTGAATCCAGAACTCATTATTGAATATCTAAATAATAAATTGCAAGTCAAGAATTTAAAAACATTTCTTGTGAGCATTCCAAAAAAATATATTTAAGATGCTGCCATACATTATCTTAATTTTTTCAGATTTTTTTCAGACAATAGAAAAGTAGCTTGAATGATTCTGGTCATAAAAAACAAAACAATAAAAGAATTCAGAATGAATATAAGGAATCTTATAATAATTGCACTATCAAAAACTCAAAATTAAAAAATAAAGCCTAAAAGTACTTTAAAAATGAGAAAAAATAAAAAGGAAAAATTTTCCCATCACAAGTCTGGTTGGAAAAATGATTTTCCCATCTTAATATCATACACAGATACACATGTTATTAGCTTTGATTTACAGTTCTTTGTTTTGTTCAAAGCTCTTCTTGTATGACCTTCCTAGCTAATGAATGTGGAATCAAAGAACTATAGTAATGCAATTTTTATGCCACTATGTATTTTAAAACTTGACTATATATTTATATGTCCTACTTTTACTGGCATTAAAGTACCACCAACACATCCAGATCATCCACCATGATCAAGAGGGTTTCATCCCAGGGATGTAAGAAATCAATAAATGTGATTCACCACATAAACAGAAGTAAAAACAAAGACCATATGATCATCTCAATAGACAGGAAAAAAGTATTTGATAAAATCCAGCACCCTTTCATGATAAAAACCCTCAACAAACTAGGCATGGAAGGAACATACCTCAATATAATAAAAGCCATGTATGACAAACCCACAGCCAACATCATACTGAATGGAGAAAAGTTGAAAGCATTCCACCTAAGAACTGTATTAAGACAAGGGTGCCCACTATCATTACTTCTATTCAACATAGTACTGGAAGTCCTAGCCAGAACAATCAGGCAAGAGAAAGAAATAAAGGAAAAAAGAAGGTCAAACTATCCCTATTTGTTGACAATAAAAGACTCCTAGAATTGATAAATAAATTCAGCAAGGTCTCAGGTTACAAAATCAATATATACAACCAAGTAGCATTTCTGTGTACTAATAAGAGTCAAGCTGAAAGTCAAATCAAGAACTCCATACCATTCACAATGGCTACAAAGAAAATAAAGTATCTGGAAATATGCTTAACCAAGGAAGTGAAAGATCTCTACAAGGAGAACTACAAAACACTCATGAAAGAAATCATAGATGGCACAAATGGAAAAACATCCCATGCTTGTGGACTGGAAGAATCAATATTGTTAAAATGTCCATATGACCCAAAGTCAACACAATTCCCATTAAAAGAGCAACATCATATTTCACAAATCTAAAAAAAATCAATCCTAAACTTCATATGTAACCAAAAAAGAGCTTGAATAACCAAAGCAATCTTAAGCAAAAAGAACAAATCAGGAGGTATCACAATACGTGATTTCAAATCATTCTATAAGCTGTAGTAACCAAAACACCACAGTAGAGACATAGCCCAATGAAACAGAATAGAGAATCCAGAAATAAAACCATATAGCTACAAACAACTGATTTTTGATAAAGCAAACAAAAAAAATACACTGGGAAAAAGACACCCTATTCAATAAATGGTGCTGGGATTATTGGATAGCTTCATGCAGAAGAATGAAGCAAGATCCCTATCTCACACCACATACAAAAATTAACTCAGGATGAATTAAAGACTTAAATATAAGGTCTGAAACCATAAAATTCTAGAAGAGAACATAAAGAAACTCTTCTGGACGTTGGCCTAGGCAAAGAATTTATGAGTAAGACCCCAAAGGCAAATACAGCAACAACGAGTGTAAATAAATGGGACTTAATTAAATTAAAAAGTTTCTGCACAACAAGGCAAATAATCAGCAGAGTAAACAGACAACCTACAGAATGGGAGAAAATATTCACAAACTATACATCAACAAAGGAATCTCTGAAGAACTTAAACAAATCAACAAGAAAAAAACAAATAACCCTGTTAAAAAGTGGGCAAAAGACACAAACAGAGTTTTTTCAAAAGAAGATAGAAAAATGGCCAACAAGTATATGAAAAAATGCTTAAGATCACTAATCATCAGAAATTAAAACCACAATGAGATACCACCTTACCCCTAGCAAATGACCATTAGTAAAAAATCAAAAAACAATAGGTGTTAGTACAGATGTAGTGAAAGGGAATGCTTATATATTGTTGTTGGAAATGTAAAGTAGTACAATCTCTATGGAAAACAGTATGGAAATTCTTCAAAGAACTAAAAGTAGTTCTACCATTCAATCCAGCAGTCCCATGACTGAATATCTACCCAAAGGAAAAGAAGTCATTATAACAAGAAGATACCTAACCAAAATGTTTATTAAAGCACAATTTTCAATCTAAGTGTCAATCAACTGATAAGTAGATAAAGAAAATGTGGTGTATGTATACACACACACACACACACACACACACACACACACACACCATGGAGTACTACTTAGTCATAAAAAGAAATGAAATAATGTCATCTGTATCAACTTGGATGGAACTGGATAACATTATCCTAAAGAACATTTCTCAGGAATGGAAAAACAAACACCACATATTCTCAGTAATAAAAGGGAGCTAAACAATGGGTATACATGGTCATAAAGTGGTATAAAGCACAGTGGAAAATAAGAACAGAGAAGGGTGGAAGGGGGGTAAGGGATAAAAATTTACATATTGAGTACAATGTACACTATTCTGGTAACTGGTACACTAAAAGCCCTGACTTAAGCATGATACAATTCATCCATGTAGCAAAAAACTTGTATCCCTTTAATAATTTGAAATTAAAAATATTAAATAAAATTAATTAATTAATTAAACAATTCTTCCAAAAAATTCCTACTTAACAATACTTTCCTTGCATTTAGTGAAGTAAAATTTACCAAGTTTCTTCACTTAGATTGTTGTTATTGCTGATGGAAGAATTTAGTCATGGATTTGAATCACAGCTCTGTGATAAAATATTAAGGTTACTAAGTATGAAATGTCCAATTTCCTTAAGGACAAAGTTTGACAGTTGATATCTCTGACATTTCACTTTGACATTTCTTGTTTTATTTTTATTGTGAAGATACATCCTCATTCTTTCAAGGTTTGGTTTGTGATTATCTTTCAATTTTTTCTTTAGAGCAATTTTTGTGAAACCGTGGATAAGTAAAAAATTTAAGTTATTTTCAAATATCAGTTCCATCATGAAACCAATGCAGTTCAGACAGCTTGAAATATCAATGAAGTGTTTGGGAAGGATGTGTCTAATGAACACACAGTATGTGGATGGTTTGAGAAATTTCTTTCAGGTGATTTTAATCTTGAAAATGAGCCATGTGGGTACCCTGAGACCAAGGTAGATAAGGATGAGCTGAAAGCTGTAGTGGAAGCAAATCCATCTCAATCTATGTGTGAATTAGCAGCAAGGTTTGATGGTACTATTCCAGCAATATTGAGCCATTTGAAACAAAGTCGCAAGCTAAAGAAGCTGGATAGATGTGTACCACATGAATTAAACAAGTGTCAGAAGAGAAATCATCTCAAAGCTTGCCTTTTTTTGCTGTCACAACACAAAGGTGAACCATTTCTACACCGTATTGTTATGTGTGATGAAAAATGGATTCTTTTTAACAATTGCAAGTGGTTGGGACAATGGTTGGATAAAGATGAAGTGCTGAAACACAGTCCAAAACCAAATATGCATCAAAAAAAGCTAATGGTGTCTGTTTGGTGGTCCAACATTGGTATTATCCACTACGGCTTCATGAAGCTTGGTCAATGGATGACAGTGAATGTCATCAAGCTGCAACCAACTGCAACCAACTGAGCAAAATGATGAGGATGCTTGAGATTAAGCAGCCAAGATTGGTCAATAGAGACAGGCCTATCCCCTTGCAAGACAAAGTTTGATCACATGTCATACAAAGAACGCTGCTCAAACTACAGAGGCTGGACTTGAAAACTCTCTGTCATCCATCATATTCACCAGACCTTGTACCAACTGCTACCACTTCTCTCAGGCTTTGGAACACTCCTCACAAGGAAAAATATTCCATTCTCAACAAACTATGGAAAACGCATTTGCGATTTCATCACCAATTGCTCTCCAGGCTTCTTCGCTCCTGACATAAACAAGCTACCGTTAAGATGGCAAAACCGTGTCGATAGTTTAGGTGCATCCTTTGATTAATTGTACTGCTTCTTGTCTGAGATATAATAAACTACACTTTTGATTTGAAATTGGACATTTCATATTTATGAAATCGGACATAATAACTGTGTGTCATGGAGTAATTGATTCAGTATCTTTAAGTATCCGATCAGCTGAGATAACATTTTAAAAGAAAATTTATGTAGAAAGAATGTTAAAATACTCAAAAATAGAAAGAAAAGAATGAACCCGTATATACTTTCATGGCCAGATTCAACAATTATTAAGAATTTGAGAATGGCTATGTTTTGAAATTCCTTCCTTTATCAAGATGTTCCATGAAGAAAAGAAATACAAATTCTAAAATGATATGTGAGTTAAATGTAACAAATTAAACACTAATATTTGTTATTCAGCATATATTTTCTGTTTTCTTCACATGTACAAGGCATTGTACTAAGAGCTGACATAGAATTGTAAAGAAGGCAGACACATCTCTGCTTGCAGACAGGCCTATTTGCATTATCACAACCAAGAGTCATGGGAAGTTCTAATTCTTTTATTAACGCAACTCATCAATTGTTTCATAGTAGCTAAAAATAAATTTTTTCTCGAAACAGGAAACAGGAAGAACACCTGACATCCAAATTTTAAAATGCACTATGAGAGCTATTATTGCTTAGGATAAAGTTTGTTATTAATAGTTATCTCGTGTTAACTTTCACTTTTGTGGCTGCTTTTTTTTGTTTCAGAATGTTACAGGGTATAAATGTTTTGGTTATATGAACTGCTTTTGTAGAGTTGGAGTCATGCTATACATCTGATAAAGGGCTAATAACCAAAGTCTACAAAGAACTCAAGCAAATCAGCAAGAAAAAATCAAACAACCCCATTAAAAAGTGGGCAAAAGACATAAACAGCTTTTTGAAAGAAAATAGACTAATGGCCAATAAACATATGAAAAAAATGCTCAGAGTCTCTAATTATCAGGGAAATGAAAATCAAAACCACAATAAGATGCCACTTAACTCTGGTGAGAATGGCTTTTATCAAACACTCCCCAAACAACAGATGCTGGTATGGATGTGAAGAAAAAAGAACGCTTATACACTGTTGGTGGGACTGCAAGCTAGTACAACCTCTATAGAAAATACTATGGAGATTCCTCAAAAAACTGAAAGTAGATCTACTATTCGATCTGGCAATCCCACTACTGGGTATTTACCCAGAGGAAAAAAAGACGTTTTATCTAAAAGACACTTGCACTCAAATGTTTATTGCAGCAAAATTCAGTCACAAAGATGTGAAATCAACCCAAGTGCCCATCAATTCATAAGTGGATTAATAAATTCAACCCTTCTAATAGTTCCCTGTATCAAATCTTTTTCTACTTAATTCAAGTAGACAGTTGTCTCTCTTTTCCTGACCAGACTAGGACAAATTCTTTTTATATTAAATCAGATGAGAGAAAATAGTGGACCTCAAAATTGGGTAGAAGTATTTTTTATAATCATGTTATATTGATCTTTCATTTAGACAAACAGTAGGTACTTAATAGGTACTCCTTGATTCTATTTTAACTCACTAAAGAAATAGTATGTTGATAATTAAGGATGTGGGAGAGAAGAATCTCATTGAAGATAATTTTAAAATGTATTGTTTACTTGAAATTTGATAAGAAAGAAGATTTTACGTGTCCTTATCTTACATGAACACACACACTCACACACACACACATACACAAATGGTAACTGTGAGTGGTGATGGATTTGTTAATTTGTGGTAATCAGTACACAATGCATACACATAACAAATCATCATATTATATAGTTTAAATACAGTTTTTGTCAATTAAAAATGTTAAAAAACCAGAGAATAAATCAGTTTTCAGAATATCAAAACAAGGACATACAATGTTTTTGTTTTGGTATTATTAGAATATATAAAGCTTATAAAAATAGAAATAACATACATGTAAATATCTATTTTGTTATTTTATATTAAAAGAAGAATTTATAATACTGATAGATCTTTGTGAATTTTTTTACTAGATTTTTCTCAGATTGTATACCAACTAAATAGATGGTAGAATATCGTAGTACTATTCTGAACTGAACTGGAATATTGTAAACTTAAAATGATTTATTCATCTATGTATATTATTTTTTATAAATAGAAAACTTCTAGTTAGGTGTGATCAAATCTACATTATATTTTGTTTGCAGAGAGGTTTTATTAATTGGAATTATTTTTGCTCACCTTCTTGAATTAATAAAATGTGGCTGACAGTCATCACAGTCTGACAGGCCACAGTTGTTATGAAAATATGGTTGCTAGGATACCTTCATTATTTCATTGTCATGTAACACCAGTCTATCAATTAATAAAGAAACACTCAAATTAATTCTCAGTCACATTTATACACATTCTTAGCATATGATTTCCCTTATCTCCAAGTGACATTTCTCCCTGTAGCATTCACCTTCTACTCCATAAAATATTAAACATGAGGTTATCACATCAGTTTACAAATTACAGCAATGATGCACGTCTTCTACTTAACCTTTCCATTCATTTTCCATCATGGTTAAAGTTCTTACAGCAAATATTCATGCCTAAACTATTTTTTCTACTTCTAGATTTACTTGCATGAAAATTGATGCCTGGGAAGAAAATACATTTATTGAATTGGTATCTTCAGTCTTTTATAGTTCTTTCTAAAGGAAACTGGATGGTGAAGCAGAAAACCCTTTGAAAGTCACTGCAGCATTTTTAGGTATTCATAACTATGCCCAGGTTATTACTTTACACTTTAGGGTTAGATTCAAAGAAAATGTCTGATATGGGGTGTTACAAATGCATGTCTTATGACTATTACATTGCAGTCAAAACCACCATATGCTGTCCTGAGTTGCCATTTGTCAGGGCATTATAAAAATAATAAATGAAAACGTTTGATATGATAAATTTATTTCATTTGCATATGTTCACTTTAGAGCCTACTCATTCCATTTCATGTAACCAAAATGAAATAAATTACATTAATTTTTCAAAAAACAAATATGTAACATGTTCTGAAAATTAGCAAAAGAAAATATTGACTCTAATTATAAAATGATATATAAATATAGAAAACTTTTCAAGACTTTATATAATTTCGATACCTTCTCAAACAATCCCAGTAAATGAAAAGTATTGTTAACCCCATTAAACAGGAAAACTGAGCAGCATCTGCACTAAGTCATTTGCAAGGTATCATTTAGAAGTCATACAGTCAAGAACAGAATTAAAATTTCCTAATGTTTAGAATAGTTTTAAAGGTCCTATCATTCCTTCAACTTTAATGGTCAATATTTGCATTTGAACAATGTTTTTTTCAAATTATATAACTGCTAGAATGCAAGAAAAACAAACAAAAAAAGACAATTCAAGGAGTGAATGTCTGAGCTACTAAAAAAGTTTTTAAGCAGTTCAATATATCTTTGTATTTATATATAAATACATTAAATGAGATTATATCAAAATTCAAACTGACTGCACAGATGTAATCTTTCAAAAAGATTGCCTGTTCCAAAGACTGTATACAGCTGTTTTCAATTCACTAAAGTATATGTGTGGTCTTCCTTTCGGGTCAAAGAAAAGTATCTCTCTTTCTAAATTTTCATGTGTGGCTTAGCAAATCATATAGTTAAACCAAGAATATGCTCATGTGAAAAAATCTTCATCCATCTTGGTGTCCGCTAAAATGGGTTAAAACTGTCTTCTAATGAAATATAGAAAATTAACTCATGTATTTGGTGCTTTACAAATGTCTCTCAAGTATTACTTATGTGTGCTTTGAACATAAAGCAACCCATTTTTTTAAACTTTGAGAATCAGAAATTAAAACAATGTAATGGTAAATTCAAGTCCAGGATTATAGTATTTTTGAGGCAATGACAAGATTCAGAGATTTTAAAATTTCATGTTGGTATTAGCTTCCTCCTTATCATGGATCAATCTTGATTTTTCCCTAACAAATATTATCCCACTTCATTTCTCAGGCATTGTGTCCTTCTGATTCATGTTCACCTACACTTTTGTCAGGTTTAACACATTTTCAATAGTATTTGTTAGGCCAGTATGGAAACAGTTTCCCATAAAATTGAAAAAAAGGCACTGAGTGGCTATTATGTTTCCCTATGATTTTGCAAAGCAGGCTTATCAAAACTAAACACATTTTATTTTCTTGTAAGCCCCTTTGTTTTAAATTCATCATGAAACCTCTGAAAATATTATAGTGAAGTGAACTTTAACATGACAAATGTATGATTTCATCTAAAAATTTCTTTCTATTTTTAAATGTGAAAAATTGAAATTAGGGTCCAATAAATGATTATGATATGCAATTGCAACATGAACATATCTTTTCTCATTTTTTTAAAATGGCTTCAACCTTCATTTCCTCTAGATGACACTAGGGTAAACTTGTCCTTTGTGTTAAATAGTATGCTTTCACTAATTCAAAATATTAGTCTCTTCTTCTGCCCATTTATTTTCATAAAATTCTTTTTTTGTCAAAATTTCAAGCCTTAGGGAAGAACTGATTCTCTTTTTGTTTATTTCTCCCCATTAGTGCAATATTTCTGGGTTAACATGACACATTCCACAATGACATTTTTTCTGATCAACTTAATCAAATATTTATTAATGGCCTACTATGTGTCATAGGCAGTGATGGCAGGCTGCTCTGCTTTTCCCATTCTGATCTGTGTACCATTATTAAAATGACACAATTGCTGCTCAATCAACAATTGAGGCTCAAGTTGATGGGATCAGCATTGCTTCCACTTTAAGCAGATGTGAAAAAGAATATAATCATTTAATCTCACTCCGTCTTTCAATTATGACGGTATTACCTTCATCTCAGGTCTCAGAGAGAATGAACTAAAAGGAAAAAAGGAAAAGACAGTAGACAATGGAAAGACATTCTGATGACCTACTGAAAATATGCATGGTGTATAAAGAAAGGAGATTATTACCACGTACAAGGATATGGAAATATGTGAATGGGAAAAAGGGAATGAAGACCAAAAGGAGAAGGAAAGAAAATATTAAGAAAAATATTTTATTTATCTGTGTATTTTTATTTTTATTTCAAAATATTAAAATGGCACAAATGGTTTTGGTTACATGGATCACTTTTGTAATATTTGAGTCAGGATTACAAGTGTGCCAATCACCTAGAAAATGTTCATTGTACCTGTTAGGTAGGTTTTTGCCCACCCCCTCCTCTACCCAGCCCCCTGCTTGATTTCCACTGAGTTTTACTTCCCTCTGTGCACATGTATGCGTATCACTTAGTTCCAATTTAATAGCAAGAACATGTAGTGTTTGTTTTTCCACTTTTTAGATACTTCACTTGGATAATGGTCTCCAGTTCCATCCAAGTTGTTGCAAAAGGCATTAATTCATCCTTTTTTATAGCTGAGTAGTATTCCATTGTGTGTGTATATTCCATCACTTGTGTGTATATATATTCCACCAAATATATATGCACCATTTTATATATATATGTGTGTGTGTGTATGTATATATATGTGTATATATACCATCATATACACACACACCACATTTTGTTAATCTAGTGATGAATTGATGGGCACTTGGGTAGATTTCACCTCTTTGCAATTGTGAATTGTGCTGCAATAAACATTTGAGTTTAGGTGTCTTTTTGATAAAAATACTTCTTTTTCTTTGGGTAAGTACCCAGTAGTGGAATTGCTGGATTGAAAGGCAGATCTACTTTTAGTTCTTTGAGGAATCACCCTACTATCTTCCATAGAGGTTGTGCTATTTTCTAGTTCCACCAATAGTACATAAGCATTCCTTTCTCTCTGCATCCCCCCAGCATCTATTGTTTTTAGACCTTTTTAAAAGACAGTCAAACAAAAATAAGGAAGATATTTTGCTGTGGTTTAAATTTGAATTTACTTGATCATTAGTGACATTGAGCATTTTTCATATGTTTATTGGCAATTTGTCTATCTTCTTTTGAAAAGCTGCTCATGTTTTTTGCCAATGTTTTAATGTGGCTATTTGATTTTTTTCTTGCTGATTTCTTGAGTTCTTTCCAGATTCAGGTTATTAGACTTGTGCTGGTTGTATAGCTCCCAAATATTTTCTCTCATTCTGTAGGTTGTCTGTATGCTCTGATAATTATTTCCATAGCTGTGCAGAAGTTTTTTTTTATTTAATCAAGTCCCATTTATTTATTTGTTTTTGTTGTTGCTATAATTGTCCTTGGTGTCTTAGTCATAAATTCTTTGCCTAGGCTGATAACTAGATGAGTTTTTTCTTTATTTTCTTCTAGAATTCTTATGGTTTCATGTATTACATTTAAGTCTTATCTATCTTGAATTAACTTTTGTGAGTGGCGAGAGATATGAAACCTGTTTCATTCTTTGGCATGTGGCTATCCAGTTGTCATAACACCATTTATTGAACAGATTCTTTTCCCCAATGTATGTTTTTATCTGCTTTGTCAAAGATCAGTTGGCTGTATATGGATGGTTTTATATTTGGGTTCTCTGTTCTGTTCCATTGGTCTGTGCCTCTATTTTTGTGTCAGTATCATGCTGATTTAGTTACTGTAGTCTTGTAGTATAGTTGGAAGTCTGGTAATGGGATGCCTCCAGATTTTTTCTTTTTGCTTAAGATTGCTTTGTGTATTCAGGCTCTTTTCTGGTTCCAAATAAGGCATACAATTATTTTTTCTAGTTCCGTGAAATATGACGTTGATATTTTGATGGCAATTGCATTGAATCTGTAAATCATTTTGGATAATATGAACATTTTAACAATGTTGAGTCTGCTGATTCATGAACATGATATATTTTTCCATTTGTTTATGTCATCTGCGATTTCTTTCCTCAGTATTTCATAGTTCTTATTGTAAATATCTTTCACCTTCTTGGTTAAGTATATTTATAGATATTTTATTTTCTTTGTATCTATTGTGTAAGGTATTGAGTCTTTGATTTGATTCTCAGATTGACTGTTGATGTATATAAATGCTACTGATTTGTGTACATTGATTTTGTAACCAAACACTTGGCTGAATTTATCAATTCCAGAAGTCTCTTGGTAGAGTGTTGGGGTTTGCCAGATATAAGATCATATCATCAACAAAAAGAGATGGTTTGACCTCCTCTTTCCTGTCGTGGATGCCCTTTATTTCTTTCTCTTGTCTGATTGTTCTGGCTAGGACTTCCAGCACTATGTGGAAAAGAAGTGATGACAGTGGGCACCCTTGTATTGTTCCGGTTCTTAGTGGAAATGCTTCCAGCTTTCCCTTATTCAGAATAATGTTTGCTGTGGATTTATTATATATGGCTTTTATAATTATGAGATATATTCCTTCTATGCCTAGTTTGTTGTTAATTTTTATCATGTAATTGTGTTGAATTTTGTGGGATGCTTTTTCTACATCTAGTGAGATGATATGATCTTTGGTTTTGCTTCTGTTTATGTGGTGAATTACATTTATAGATTTACATATGTTAAACCATCCTTACATCCCTGGGATGAAGCCCACTTGGTCATGGTGGATTATTTTTTGATGTGTTGTTGATTTCAGTTTGCTAGTATTTTATTGAGGATTTTTGCATCTATATTTATAATGGATATCAGTCTATAGTTTTCTTTGTTTGTTGTGCCCCTTTATGGCTTTGGTATCAAGGTGAAACTGACTTCATAGAATGAGTTGAGGAGGAGTCCCTCCTTCTCAATGTTATGGAATAATTTCTGCATTATAGGTACCAGCTGTTTGTAGGTCTGGTAAAACTTGGCTGTAAATACATCTGGTTTGGGACTTATTTTTTGGATATTTTTTGTTATTGCTTAAATCTCACTGCTTATTATTTGTCTGTTCTGGAGTTCTATTTCTTCCTGATTGAGCCTTAGGAGGTTTTGTGTTTCCAGGAATTTGACACATCTCAAGGAACTAGAAAAGAAAGAGCAAACCAAGCCCAAAGCCAGCAGAAGAAAAGAAATAACTGAAATCAGAACAGAACTAAACAAACTGGAAAACAAAAAAACAGAAAAAAAAAGATCGATGAAATAAAAAGTTGGTTCTTTGAAAAGATAAACAAATTGATAGACCTCTTGCTAGATGAACCAGGAAAAGAAGAGAAAAGACCCAAATAAGCTCAATCAGAAAAGAAATAGGAGATATAACAACTGCTATGACAGAAATACAAAATGTCATCTGTAAGTACTGTGAAAATCTCTATGCACATAAACAACAAAACTCATCTGTGCATTTTTTATTTGCTTCAATATTCTGACTTCTATATTATATAAATACATATATAAGAATAACATCTACTGGATGTTGGGCAGGGGGAAGGAAGAGGGAGGAGGGAGGAGGGGACGGGTATATGCACACACAAAGAGTGCAATGTGCACCACCCGAAGGATGGACATATTTGAAACTCGGACTTAGGGGGGAGGGGGGGCAAGGGCAACATACATAACCTAAATATCTGTACCTTCATAATATGCTGAAATAAAAAAATATGTTATAGCTATAATTCTAGAAAGTATGGAATTCATGTAGAGTGTCAATATGAATACTCAGTATTTTGAAGTAAGTATAATGTACCTTTTTTTCTGTAGATTCTCTACTTAAATATTCATACTACAATGAGTAACAACATAGCCAGTGTTGACATTTTCTGTTTTTCAAATGTAAAGTATAGAAGATCTACTGAATGTTCTGCTTAGCAATCTGGTATTAAAAATTACATTTTGTCTCTTAGGTATCACTCACACTCTGCTGAAGCTCTAATGGGAAACTGTCTCCACATAGTCTCAGGATTCCCCTCTCTATCTTCTCAGTCCATATGTTCATCAAGAGGCAGTACATGAGTTTTAAATCTCTATTTCAGCAGACTATTTCAAAGGATGACATTCTTATTAAAACTCCAAGCTTAAAAGATGCTGGAAACCACCCAGACATTGGGTAAAAAGACTGGGACTTTATTTCTAATGCTCTCTAGAGAAGCATAACCTTTTACTAGGATAATTTACTCAGAAAACAGGGAATAAACAAACTTCACAAAACACCTCTATTAGGCAACATAAAGCATAGTACACTATCAGTGGTATCTCTTTTCTATAAACGATGAAGATGCTTTCTTCCTGGTGAAGGTGAATAATACTTGGCTGCAGCAAGCAACACCAGGAATCCATTAATCTAAAACTAGACTATGGCCCTGCAGGACACTTTCTCTCCCACACTGAAGCCTGGTGAATTATTTTAGGAAAGCCAGGGAGCACTTGTAGAAGCCAAGAACTACAGGATGTAAATCTAAATTACAGCCCGAAATCGGCTTTCCACATATTCATATAATTTTTGGTTTCTTAAAATTTTTCTTTGATTCCCTTCTACCATTATGTGAAATCCATGAAAAATGTTATAAATAGATTGATTCTGTTCCATGAAAGCTCATGGTTTAGGGTTAAATGGATGAAAAAAATTAAAAACTGTAGTTTTCAAAGTATATCATGCTAGAAAAAAAATGCTAATTATCACAAATTCCACAATTATCTCCTTGTTTTAAAATTTGGATAGCAGAGAGAAAAGTCCTTTATATTCTTTCAGAATTTCTATTGATTCATTAAGAAAGTAATCCTTCTTACTAATTTTTCAAAAATTTCAGAAGTGTTTGGTCTTAGATTGAATTTTCTCTAGTTAAGATGAAGAAAATAAAAGTAAAGAAATTTTATTCAACTTTTAGTTTCACATACTTATTCAGCAGTAGAATCAAAATTCAGAAAACACCTTGTGATACCTGACATGGCACATTTATGAATTCTTTAATACACACTAGACCCAACAAAATTTTAAATATGTAATTATTTTTTTGTTTATCCTTTCATGCTAAATCTTGAAATGAATTCAACTGAAGTTGCATTAGCAACATAGACCTGGTGTTAGCACACAAGTATGAAATTCAGAGAAAACTAGAAGGAACTGTATGAGATCCTAGGACGTCAATTCTAGTAACTTCTCTCCTACTACATTAGACAAAAAAAAAAAATATTATTTGTTTCTCTGTAGCATTTGACCATGTCAAAATACTCTTACCTTTGAGAATGATTTCTGTTGCCTTGAAATAGTATTTCTCAAATCATGCATACACATGGTTAAAAAAAAAATTCTACCTGTCAATCAACTCTGAAATAAACATGAATATTCACTGTCACTCATTTGAAACCCTGAACTTTTGGACTTAGTGTAGCTCAAGGCTCATTGTTTTACAACATGTTTGTGAGAACATAATGGAAGGAAAATTATTCATCTAATTTGGGAAAAGTGGCTGCTACATTTTTGTGTGGCATGTGGCCTTTCTGTGTACACAATGATACCCTGCCATGTACCAGCTTTTCAGCACTGGCATGTCACCTGGCCTGTGGCATCTCACATTCTCATGTTCTCACACTTGTGCTGTGGCCCAACTAACTTGTTAAGCCAAAACCAAAAAGCAGGTGGGGCACATGCTTGTCAGAGACTGGAATGGCAGGCCACATGCCTCTCCAAGTGTTGTAAACACAGGGTTTGTTTGGAAATTTCATCTCCTGGTTACAGTAAACATGACTTGATGGAGCATCCAGCAGAGAAATGACATGCCCTTTTTCTTCAAAAAGAAATTTTCAGGAATAATCTAAGCCATTAAAAAATTGTAGAATAATTTTTCAAATCAACTATTTACTGCTGAACTCTATTTAATTAAAATACAATATAATATAATGTAATCCAATGTTTTATGACACAATATATAAAATGACATGGTATGACATAATAGTTTATATTTCTATAATTGAGACAGCACACCTTGTGGGACAAATTACGTATTGAAAGAATATAGCTCTTGAATTTTGTGCAATAATGTTTCAAGACTGAATGTATAATTTCTTACATGAACAATTAAATTACAGTGTAATATAAGGATTATCTTTTATCACATCCTTTCTTCTCTAAAAATCCAATTATTCTATTCTATTCTAAATTCAGAGAAAACAGTTCTATAAAATCAGTCTCCAGTCGAAAAGTGAAAATCTAATCAATTGCAAAAAATGGGATGATATTAGTTGTAGTAGTATCAAAAGTTTCACCATTGTACAAAACCTTGAGTAACTTTTGAGAAACTTATAATCATGACACAGCATCCTGATTCCCAGTCCCTTACCAATATTAAAAGGTTAGCATAAAACAATGAACTACGTGATTTCATGATTTAAATATTAAGATTCTGCTTTTCTAAATTGGATTTTAAGCTCTTTAAATATTTTTGTTTTGTTGATTCTCTTTTTATACTCCCAAATTCTGGCTATATATTTTAGCTGATTTACTTTGTAAAATTTTTAAATTTATGTATTTATTTCAGAATATTAATGGATACAAATGTTTTGGTTACATGGATTGCTTTTGTACTGCTTGAGTCAAAGTTATAAGTGTGCCCATCACCGAGATAGTGTACACTGTACCCATTAGGCATGATTTTACCCATCCCTTCATCCCCCCCTCACCTGCAGGATTTCCACTGAATTTTACTTCCATCTGTGTATGAGTGTTGATCAGTTAGTTCCAATTTAATAGTGAGTACATGTGGTGTTTATTTTTCCATTCTTGTGATACTTCCCTTAGAAGGATGGTCTCTAGTTCCATCCAGATTGTTGCAAAAGGTATTAATTTACTTTTTATGGCTGAGTAGTACTCCATAGTATACATATACCACATTTTATTAATCCACTCATGTACTTGGGTTAATTCCACATCTTTGTGATCATGAATTGTGCTGCAATAAACATACAAATGCAAGTGTCTTTTTGATAAAATTGTTTTTATTCCTTTTATTCCTTGCTGGATCAAATGGTAGATATACTTCCAGTTCTTTGAGAAATCTCAATACTATTTTTCATAGAGTTTGTACTAGTCTGCAGTCCCACCAACAGTGCGTAAGTGTTCCTTTCTTTCCACATCCAAGCCAGCATCTATTGTTTGGAGATTTTTTTGATAAAAGCCATTCTCACTGGGATTAGGTGATATAATATTGTGGTTTTTATTTGTATTTCTCCGAGATCAGTGGAGTTCAGCATTTTTTTATATGTTTATCAGCCAGTAGTCTATGTTGTTTTGAAAAGCTTCTGTTCTGTCTTTTGCACACTTTTCAATGATGTGGTTTGATATTTTTTTTTTTTTTGCTAATTTGCTTGAGTTTTTTGTAGATTTTGGTTATTAGCCCTTTATAGGCTGTATAGCATGCAAATATTTTCTCCCATTCTATAGGTTGACCATTTGCTCTGTTGATTGTTTCCTTGCCTGTGCAGAAGCTTTTTAATTTAATCAAGTCCCATTTATTTTACTTTTGTTGTTGCTGTGATTGCCCTTGGGGTGTTAGTCATAAAATCTTTGCCTAGACTGATGTCTAGCTGAGTTTTTTCTACATTTTCATCTAGAATTCTTATGGTTTCATGCCTTAGATTTAAGTCTGTTATCCATGTAGAATTAATTTTTGTGAGTGGTGAGAGATATGGACCCTGTTTCAATCTTCTACGTGTGGCTATCCAATTTTCCCAGCACCATTTATTGAATAAGGATTCTTTCTCCATATATTTTTGTCTGATTTGTCAAAGATCCAATGACATTATGAGGATGGTTTTATATCTGGGTTCTCTGTTCTCATCCATTGGTCTATGTCTCTATTTTTGTGCCAGTACCATGCTGTTTTATTTACTATACCCTTGTAGTATAGGTTAAAGTTGGTAAAATGATGCCTCCAGATTTGTTCCTTTTAAGTTTGCTTTGCTTATTCAGGCTCTTTTGTAGTTCCAAACAAAGCATAAAATCATTTTTTCTAGATCTGCAAAAAATTACTTTGGTGTTTTGATAGGGATTGCATTGAATCTGTAAATCACTTTGGATAGTATGTACAGTCAAACACTATTGATTTTGCTGATCCATGAGCATATGTTTTCCCGTTTGTTTACATCATCTGCAATTTCCTTCCTCAGTGATTTGTAGTTCTTTTTGTAGAGATCTTTCACTTACTTGGCTAAGTATATTCCCAGGTATTTTATTTTCTTTGTAGCTATTGTGTAAGGTATTGAGGCTTTGATTTGATTCTCAGCTCGACCGTTGTTGGTGTATATAAATGCTACTGATTTGTGCACATTGATTTTGTAACCTGAGACTTAGCTGGATTTATTTATCAATTCCAGGAGGTTCTTGGTGGATTATTTGGGGTTTTCTTGACATAAGATCATATCATTAGCAAAAAGTGATAGTTTGACCACCTCTTTCTCCATTTGGACACCCTTAATTTTCTTCTTTGCCAGATTGCTCTGGCTAGAACTCCCAGCACTATGTTGAATAGAAGTGGTGACAATGAACATCTTTGTCTTGTTCTGGTTCCCAATGGGAATGTTTTCAACTTTTCTCCATTCAGTAAGTTTGCTGCAGGTTTATCATACATGGCTTTTTATAATTTTGAGATATGTTCCACCTTTGCCTATTTTTTTAAGAGTTTTTATCATAAAGGGGTACTAAATTTTGTCAAGTGCTTTTTCTGCATCTATTCAGATGATCATATGATCTTTGTTTTTGCTTCTGTTTATGTGGGGAATCACATTCGTGAATTTATATATGTTGAACTATCCTTGTATCTCTGGGATGAAGCCCACTTATTCATGGTGAATTATTTTTTTGATGTGCTGCTGAATTTTGCTAGAATTTTGTCGAGAATTTTTGAGTCTGTATTCATAAGGAATAGTGGTCTATAGTTTTCTTTTTTGTTGTGTTCTTTCCTGGTTTTGGTTTCAGGGTGATATTACCTTCATAAAATGAGTTGGGGAGGATTCTTTACTTCTTGATGTTCTGAAATAATTTCTGGAGTATGGGTAACAATTCTCTGTAAGTCTGATAAAGATAGGCTGTGAAACCATCTAGTCCAGGACATTTTTTTATTGCTGGTTCAATTTTGTTGCCTGCAATTGGTCTGTTCAGGAGTTCTATTTCTTCCTGACTGAGCCTTAGGAGGTTGTGTGTTTCCAGGAATTTGTCCCCTTCCTCAACGTTTTCAAGTTGACATGCATAGATTTTTTATAGTACTCACAGATGATATTTTTATGTTTGTGGTATCAGTTGTAATATCTCCTTTTTCATTTATGATTGAGCTTATTTAGGCCCTTTCTTGTCTATTTCTGGTTAATTTAGTGACAGGCCCATAAGTTTTGTTTATTTTTTCAATGAACAAAGTTTTATTTTATTAATCTTTTATATTTTTGTTTGTTTTTGATTTCATCTAGTTCTACTCTGACCTTAGTTATTTCTTTTTTTCCACTGAGTTTGTGTTTAATTTACTCTTCCTTTTCTAGTTACTTGAGACAATTTATTAAATTCCTGATTTGTGATCTTTCTGTCATTTTGATGTAGGCATTTAGAACTACAGATTTTTCCCTTAGGACTGCTTTTGTTGAATCTCACAGATTTTGATGATTGTGTCCACTTTGTCATATAGTTCAAGGAATCTTTTGATTTCCACCTAAATTTTCTCCTTAACCCAATAATCGCTCAGCAGTAGGTTGTTTAATTTCCATAACTTTGTTTAGAATTGAGTGTTTTTGTTGAATTTGATTTATAATTTCATTCCACTATTCTCTGAGAAGACACATGTATAATTTCTATTATATATATTTTGTGTGCTAAAATGTCATCAGTGCTAGAGAATGTTTCCTGTGCTGATTGTATATTCAGTAGTTTTGGGGTAGAATATTCTGTAAATGTCTGTTAGGCTCATTTCTCTAGAGTCCTATTTAAGTCCAGTGTTTATTTATTTTCTGCTTGGAGGATCTATCTAGCTCTGTTAGTGGGTGTTGAAGTCCCCAGCAAATATAATGTTGCTGTTTATCACTTTGTTTAGCTCTAGTAGGGTTTGCTTTACGAATCTGGGCAAAGTTGTGTTAGGCACATAAATATTTAGGATTTTTATGTCTTCTTGATGATTTTCCCAATTTACCATTATATAATGTTCATCTTTGTCTTTCTTTACTATTGTTGATTTGAAATCTATATTATCTGATATGAGAATGGCTATAACTGCTTTCTTTTGATTTTCATTTGTGTGGAATAATTTTTTCCATTTCTTTACCTTGAGTCTGAATAAGTCTTTGTGGGTTAGATGTGTTTCTTGGAGACAGCAGATGCTTATCTTGTCTTTCTCCAGATAGCCAGGCTATGTCTCCAGAGTGGAGAATTTAAGCCATTCATGTTTATTGAAAGAACTGATAAGTAGGATGTATTTCTGTTCATCTACTGGGTAGAATCTTATTGCCTTGTTTTACCTCTTGAGCCATTATTTTATATGGGCTCTGAGCATTAGCTTTTGGATGATTTTACACTGGTGGGTTTCTAATGCAGATCTGAGTACTTCCTGTAGAGCATGTCTAGTCTTTACAAATTCCCTCAGTGTTTGCTTGTCTGAATAAGTATTTCTCCCTCATAAAAGAAACTTAGTTTTTCAGGATACAAAATTCTAGACTGGCCATTATTTCTGTTTAAGAAGACCAAAGATGGGGTGTCAATCCCTTGTGGCTTGCAAGGTCTCAGTTGAGAAGTCTGTAGTTAGCCTGATGCGTTTTCCTTTGTAAGTTGCCTGATGTTTTTGCCTTATGATTCACAGGAGTTCTTCCTTCATGTTAACTTTGGCTAGTCTGGTGATTATGTGTTGTGTCGATTGCTTCTTTGTGATAAATTTCCTAGGCGTTTGTTGAGCTTCTTGTACCTGGATATCTAAATTTCCAGCAAAACCAGGGAAGTTTTTCTCAATTATTCCCTCAAATAGGATTTCCAACCCTTGTGTGATTTCTTCTTCACCCTTAGGGATGTCTACAATTCTTATGCTTCTTTACATAATCCCATATTTCTTGTAGGCTTTGTTCCTTCTTCCTAATTTTCTGTTCTTTATCTTTGACTGACTTATTTAATTTGAAGGTGTTGTCTTCAAGCTGTAAGATTCTTTCTTCTGCTTGGTCTATTCTATTCTTAAGACTTTCCACTGTGTTTTGTATTTCCTTGAACGAATTTTTCATTTCCAGAAGTTCTATTGCATTTTTTAAATAGTTCAATTTCTTTAGTAAATTTTTTCATTCATTTCCTGAATTTTTTGTGTGGTTTCTTTGTGTTGGTTTTCCATTTTCTCTTGTATTTCATTGAACCTACTTATAATCCATATTTGGAATTCTTTATCTCTCATTTCGATATTCTGATTGTGGTTTGTATCCATTGCTAGAGAGCTGATGTTCCCTTTGGGAGTGATCTTTTGCTCTGATTCTTCATACTGCTGGGGTTCTTTTGCTGATTTCTTCTCATCTGGAGCAGCTGTTGCTTCTTATTTTTGGGATTTTGTTTTGTTTAGATAGAGCTTTTCCTCCTTGCCTCACTTGTATGGGTACGTTTGTTGCATATGTTGGGTAAGAAACTTTGGCTTTGCTTTTGGGTGCTTTGATGGCAATCTAGGTTCTAGATGCATGCCTTGGTTTTAGATATCCTTAGTGTGGTGGTTTTCTCAGTTGCTAGTTGTTCGTAGGCTGTAGAAACTATGTGAATGGGCAGAGTCCTTGTCCCTCCTTGATGGGGAGGATGGAGGTCTTTGAGATCCTTTCTCTTTCCCCAGCCCTGTAGTCTTCTTAACATTGTGAATTATAATGGCCTGCCCAGTTTAATCTCAAGACAGTAGGTGGTTCTTGAGGGTGAGAATCAACCACACTCTGTATGATTGAATCAGTAAATGCTGTAAAGGTTGTGCAAACTGACCTCCTTGTCATTAGGTGTCAGAAGGAACAAGCTGCAATGTTAATTTTGCATTCTGTGACCAGCTCTAGTCCCTCAGGGGAAGTGCTCAAATGCCCTAGGTGGTGAATGGGTCCCTGAAACTTTAAGTGAGTCCTTATCCTCTGCCACAGCAGAGGCAGGTTTGGGAGTGTAGCTGGGTGGGGCTGGGTTGAATAAACTTACCCTTAGACTCCACAAAAACTGGCAAGGTATCTGTTTTAGCAGGGGTCAAAGGTCTGCTCCCAGCTTTTGATTAAAATCCACCAGGGAGGGGCTGAAGTGGTACCAGAGAACCAGAAAGTCTGCTTGTGGAGGCAGGGCCATCTGAGATTCACAATCTAGCAGTCTGGATTGGGCCTCACTTCTCTACATCCTTCCCTGCTCTGCGGTTTCTACCCTGGTGGCTGCCGGCAGACAAGAGCTCATCCAGCCTAGCTCCCCCCAACTGTGATGTGGGCCAGAAGGTTTTCTGTCCCGGATCCCAGCCTGAGCTGAGAGTGTGGCCCTCTTGTGGTGGGAAGGGGGCCCTGCAAACATGCCACAGCTAGGACCCACTGCACTTTCCCCTGATCTGCCCATGTGGGCTCCCTTGCCTCCTGAGACTCACTCATAAATCATCCTTCATGCCTCTGAGCACTGTGATCAAGACCTGGAGGTAGAGGATCTGGCCTGTGGACCTGCCCCTGTGTCCCCAAAGATCAATCCCTGACCATGTCAGGGAGAACTGTGCTAGACCCAAGTTGCCCATGGGTTACCAAACAGGTTCAATGTCCCTCTGCCTTAGGGCATGCCCCAATCTGATGGAGTCTCTAGGCAAGCAGCCCGGGGTGGGGGGGTGGAGAGTAGGGAGCTCACAGTCCAAGCACTCCTCCATCTGCTGCAGGACTCCAAGTGATAAGGTCTGAGCCTCACTCTCTGTGGAAGCTTCATGTGGTATCTCAATTGTCTCTCTTGGCAGCCACAGGTCAAGGAAGGGAAGGGGCGAAAAAGAGTCTGAATACAGGAAAGCTAGCACTCTGGTCATGTCTGTCCCTCACTCTGGAAGGCCTCCTGCCCAGAATGTCCAGGGACTGGAGTCAGGAAGATCTCCTGGGACCCACTAGACCCCTATGGCTCCTGCAGTCTGTGCTGGAGTTGGGAAATGCCTGTGTGGGAAGGAGGAAGAGAAACCTGAGGAATTGAAGCTCCCTGAGGAGATAAAGGCTCATGGTGGGTAGAGAAGCAATACGGTGTCTGCTGTTCATGCTCCATTCTGTGGAGATGGGAGGCACGCCAGGGGGCCTGGAAGCTCCCAGCTCATTGGCAGCAGTATCCTTTGGAGTTGTGTGAGTAGAAAATCTCTCCAGCAGCTCAGAAACCCACTGACGGTAAGAGATGCAAGGGAGGGAGAAAGAAACCACTCCACCTGCCCTTTTCACTGGACTCTAAGCATCTGAGCAGTTGATCTGTGCTGATACCTTGCTCCTTCCTGTTCTGATCCGTAACTTCCTCCCATGGAGTCTCCTGAAGGTTCTGGTATCCTTCACTCAGATCCACATCCAATCCCTGTTTGTCTGTTTGTTCATTTTTACTCTTTCATCTAAAACTTCTTCTTACTGAGATGCTCTGGCAGCTGGTGTCTCTGGTCAGCCATCTTGCTGAAAGCCTCTTTTAGCTTATTTATATTGGATCTAATTGATCATGTGATTAAGAAAACTTACAGCTACGCAGAAGTTATGTTCAGATTTATTTTTAACACGCACATGCACAGAGACAAAAGAGTTATATACTTATATATACCAGAAGTTTAATTCAGAACTGAGTGACCAGTATCGAGAAAGCTAGGCTCTACTTTCTGGCACAAATTTATTGGCAATTTTTAGCTAAACTTCAGATTATGCAGTAGTGAATGTTAGAAAAATTTTACAAAGATTAATCCTTCCACAGCTATGGTTCTAAACCAAATTCTAAATCAACTGGTTATACTCATTTAGGATTACATATTAGTTCTCGCGGCTGTTAGATGCAGTTTGATTGTCTTGAGAATACTTTAGGCATTTTCAAGGTAGAAAACCTGTTCTGATTTTTATTAATGAAGCTTCCATCCTTACTGCTGACAACATAGGTTAGATGACAAAGATAAATGAAATTTTCATTGAGGGCAACAGAAAGAACAGGGATGATGTCATTCCCTTCTGTTTTCTTTGAAATTGAAACACATTCCAATGAATTTCAATTATAATGCTAAAAGGAGTCTTGAAGTGAGGATGAGGAGAAGCGCTTTACAGCTTTTCCCTGGTGAATAGTTAAGAGTGGAAAGTTAAGAGTGGAAAGCTTTGTCTGTTCATCTGATTTTCTCCCAGATTGGCTACTAAATCTTTTGTGTATCTATCTCCAAACTTTTTACTGTGCACCTTATATGTGTAAAGTGTGCTATAGCTAAGGTTATGCATATTAGCTAGTCTCTGTCCTCAAATAGAACAAAATATTCAAATAGCTGTAGTGCCTAGTAGGCCATAGTAATTCCAGTCATTCCAGCTACAAAGCATTAAAGGTGATAAAGAAGAAAAGAAAGTATCAGGTTGAGGACATTTTTTTTTTTTTAAAGTTTCATGGAAAGGAGACATTTGAATGTCAGTAGAGATTTGACAGGGAGGGAATGTGGAGAATATTTTAGGCAAAGGGAACAGCTTGAGGGAAGATATAAATGCCCAATATGTGCTTGGGAGTTAGCCAGGGGGACAGTTTGTCACTCAAAAAAGGCAGGAGAATAGGGTGAAATACCACTAAAAGGCCTGGTTGGCCCAGATCATGAGTGATCTAGGATGCCAGGCTGAGGCATGTATATTTCATAGGCAATGGGCAAAGACCGAGGGCTGGTTTTGGTTGTAAAATGATATTCTGGAAGTGGTTCTTTAAGATTTAGTGGTCAGCCCTGTCCTGTAGAGGATAAATTTGAATGTGAAGCACAGCTAGATAATACTATAAGCTCAGGCACACCTCCAAAAGTAACAGTCAGATCTGAGGTCAAACTTTGTAACCAAGTAGTTACATAACTTGGGTCAGTCAGTTAACCTTTCCGGCCTCTGTTTCCTGATCTAGATGACCTTAAAGTTGTTTTCAGCAATAGCATGCTATGATTCAATGTAATGCAGAGCCTGGGCTGGTACAATGGAAAGAGGAATGGAAAGTAGAAAATGAGCATAGGTGTTTAAAGAGGTAGATACTATTCACGTTTGTCAATGGGGCCCCTAGTGACATTTTGGGCTCCCAATTCTTCAATGTGAAGAGTGGTTTCCAGCATGCAGATATTTGAACATTTCTGGTCCCTACTTACTAAGTTTACATAACATTTTCCAACTGTTGTGACAATCCAAAAGTCTCATATATTTCTAAATTTTCCTAGAGGATTATGATCACTGGGCCTTCTCAACCCACCATCACACCTACAATAACTATTGCCAAATATTTTAACTAATATTTGGGTATGATACAGAATTGAAAGATTGCTAGCATTATTAACAGCCATGGAGAATTCATGAGAAAGAGCTCTGTTGTTGGAAAAGGTTATGTTTTATTTTGGCAATATTGAATATGAGGTGCCAGTGGGATAGAAAGATACCCCACTTGTATGCGGGTAGTAAGGAGAAAAAAAGGGGGAAAAATCCACCTCAACAAAAGCTCAATAATTTATCATTTCAACCTTGAGAGACAGGAGTTGTTTCTTGTTCAGATACTCAGATATATTATTAAAGAAAAGGAGATGTTTTGGCCTTGCTGGAATCTGTCTGATCCACTCATTGTGAAACTTATCTCAGAATTTTCTTTTGAACTTCAAAGGAAGCAAAAGAAAATGACCATATCTTGAACACCTACGTGAATCAGATCCTTGATAGGCATTTTACGTATGTGTTGTTGCTGTGTCACAGAGAGAATGCGTATCTTACTCGAGATGACACAGATAAGTACCAGAGAAGGAAGATTCAAACCCCAGTTCTTGTCCAGTTCTAAAACCTGAATTACTTTCCCGTTGCAGTTTGACAATTAATTAACCTGAATTTCAAAAATCCATGCTGACATGCAAATTGATATTATGTATTCATGCATTATGTCTCCAAGTTCTTCTGCTGCACAGGGTTTAAAACAGGTGACTCTGGTGGGAATTCCTTACACCATATTAGAAAGGTTGAGTTGCAAACCAGTCTATGGATAAATCCCATCAGGGAATTTTTGCTCCAGTTTGACCAAGGGTAGTACTATTTATACTTGTTTGTTTCATTTACAACACCTCTCCAATGGTGGAAATAGATCCCTTCTGAACATTGTAATGAAAATCTCAGAGCAGAGTATATATCTCGAAGTTATGTGGGACTGTTTTCCCTAAGCCTACTCTTAAGCACAATGACCACTTGTTGTCCCTTTGTGTCCCTAAGTAAGGGTTTATTCTACCTGCTTTCTCCTTGACTATACATGATGTTAATGTAATTCCTGCATCTATATGTGATGCTTTAGAGGTGGCACTGGGCTCCTTGACTTTTGTCTTTAATTATATCTGGCATGTGTTTTGAGAACACTTCCACTCACCTCTACTTGCTATTTTGTATCAAATTCTTTCTCTTTGCCTTCCTTTCTTTCTCCTACCTTTATTTTCTTTAATCATGGCGTCACGCAGCCCACAGAAGGCTAGATTTCAAGACTCTTGGTTCTGATATCTCTGATGCTGTCCTGTCACCTGCAGCAGTGAGTGAATTTGCTTTCTTTAGCTGTAAAATTAGCTGCCTTCATGTTATTTTTTCCCTTTTTTTCCTTCCAGTTTAGTCTTGGTACTGACTATCAGATGTCTTGTAAACCACAGGCCATGATCTCTGTATATTGTACTTCACTGGTGGACAAGGAGGAACATCTGATGAAAGTAAATTGATGTGAATGACTTAAATCATTCTATATATTCCCATTGATGGTTAAAATTACAATCTACTATCAATGTTTACCTAACAATATTTGGTTGCATATATAATATTACCAACAAATTGTATATTTCAATATGATTATATACAGGTTGCAAGTTGGCTGGGTTGAGTTCAATTGGTCAATAATTTCACTTCTGTTTTGTATAATGGTTTATTGAGAAAGATTTCTCTCCCATTAAGTAAGCTCCAGGAAGAAACAAACATCTGTCTTGTGGAGGGAGGGGGTCCTGGGTGTGTTATAAAGTACACAAAATGCAGTAAATGATTCAATAAGCACATGTTTCCTTAAGGATATTATTTAGACCTGAAAACATTTATGTGGTCCAATTAGGGAATAGAAGAAAAATAGCTATTTTTGTCACATGGATTAGTCCATATGAAGATTTGAAGATAAAGGAAAGAAAACCAAAATATAAGTGTTCTTGCTTTGAGAAGTTATATACAATATGTGATTATATCTTACTTGTTAACTAGAGTGGGTGCAATCAAGCCCTAGGAAATTCAGCAAGGTTTATATCTGAGCACTTCCTAATAGCCCCACTTTCCTAAAAGTAAACAGAATTCTAAATGAGAGCAAAAGCAAAGATATTCCTGTCCTTAGAGAGAGGCAGCCCAAAATGACTTTTAATTGAAAGAAGCTCAGTGTAGCTGCTTTTGCTAATTCTATCAAGTAAAAATTCCTTGATCTTGAGTGATAACTAATGTGAATATATCTATTAGTTAAATCTGGATATACCAGCATATATTATACTTTATATGTATATACTTTTAATCATTTGTATTTTGACTTATAGCCTGTCGAAGAATGATGCATATTTATGTCTCATTGCAAGTAACAGTTTATAACTTCTCATTGACTATTAATGCAAAATTAATCTAATTAAAATATCTCTCTAATGAGTTTTGCAGTGCATTTTCAATAAATAACTTCTGATGGTCTTTATGCATGATCATAAGATCTAGGAAAAATCAATATTATATTTCAGATACACATTTTTCTAGGAGAGATGCAGTCTAGTAAATGATTTTAAATGTGTAATATGAGAAGTTAACTCTCGACATTAACCTCTTAGGGTTGCAGTAGTAACACAGCAGTAAATTCTCAACTACTAGTAGATACATTATTATTGTCATTGATAAATTATTTTCTATGTATCCGTGCCCCCAAAATACATTCTAAATATTAGCCCCTGGTTGTTGGTAAGACATCCAGTTGCCTCGTCCTGTGGGATTTAAGTAAAAATTTGTCTCAAAATCTCTGTCCTAATATGTCTGGGGATTCAGGGTGTGTGGATTGGGCAGATTGACATTTTGTTGGACATTGAGGTTCTACATTTCTTCTAAAACTTGAATTGTCTTCATGTCTTATAGCATCTAGTTATTCTGGTCTCTTTCCCCTGTGTAACCCAGTTATAAAACAAAACTCCTTTCCTTGATTACTTTAACATTACCAGGGTGGGTTGAGGGGAGAGAGAGAGACAGAGAGAGAGAGAGTTGTGAACTTGTATTAAATATTTTAAGAAAATTTGAAGATTTTATCTAAGTGTTGCATTCAATTTGAGTATTTTCCTAGTGAATGTTAGACATTTCTACTGCCATGCTCATCAGTGGGAATGTCCTGCTATCCAACACTTCTGTATCCTCCACAGCTGTACCATGTGGAACAACCTCACATCCATCCACAGAGTCCAGCTTCCCACCATTTCTGGGCTCCTTCCCCTCTTCCTCTTGACTGCCTCCAGGAACGAAAAACATATTATGCAGAGCAACATAGCTCTTTTTGTAGAACTCTTACAGCATCCTAGCCATGTTCTGAGGGCTATCACAACAGAACCAATATAGATCCATATGTTATTTTGAGAAACAAAATAAAATTCTCTTTTCTCAGATAATTTTGATGCCATCTCTGAACGAACAGGTTTTTCTCCCCAGACTAGTTGTGTATTTCCCAAGGTTATACAAACATATACATGAAATATATACACACATATATTTCACTTTCATTCCATTTTTATTTTATCCTCTAGCATTTTATCCCTGTATAGTTAATTCCTGCTAAAAAATGTAAATGTTCATATTTTCTTAAGCTTTATTTAAATTACCAACTTGGTGATGCTAACACTTGCTACTACTATCATCTATTTTCTCCCTTGCATTTAATGATTGAGCATTCTGCTACCACTTCTCCCCACCATCTTGTCCTTCCTTAATCCTCCCGACTTGGATTCCACAGCTACCACTCTGCTAAAGGAATTCACCAGTGCTACTTCTAGGGAAATCCTTCCTTCTTGTCTTTATGGAAACTTTTTTCTTCTTGAAGCTCTCCTCCACTGGAGTTTCTCCAGCATTTGGCACTGGGGGTTACCCCCTATTTGATTTCAAGTTCTTGTTTTTCACCATCCTACATCTTTTTCCCACTTCCTGTGATTTCATTCGCTAAAATTCTTTTACTTCTATTCTTACTCATAAAGAACTCATCCACTGGTTTTGCTCCAACTAGTACCACTCGCCAAATCCACATTTCTAGTCATGATTGCTCAACATCTCAATCTTGCATTTCAACTCCCTGCAGATGCTACTTAAAATATGAAACACCCAACTCATTACTTTCTTGGACAAATACATATTGTATATTGTACTTATTTCTTTATTGTCACTATTCTTGTCTGACAAATTTATTCTAATGCCTTTCTTCTTTCAAATTCATAAGTCCAATGGACTATTCCTTTAACTACCTAATACATTTCTTAAATTGAATCTTCTTCTCCATTTCTACAACAATCAATGTAGAACAATGTAGCTCATACCTAATTACTACACACTTTAGTCTTTGCATCTTCCTCATCTCTAGAATAATTTCTCATACTAATCAGTATGCCAAATTTGCTACTTAAATTTTTCATTGTATGCACTTAACCTCCAGTATCTTCTCACTCCAATATAGTCAGCATACATTTACCCTTGGTTTTGGCTTTTTTTTTTTTTCTCAAGTGCAATTTGAATCAAATCACTCCATGTGATCTGGAATTAAATTTCGATCACCATTTTGGTCTACTCAACGCAGTGTAAGGTCCTTTTCAATGGCTCTTCTTCAGCAGGACAACTGGCCTCAGCAGTTCTTATACATGTCTGCTGCTTATTACCTCCATCATGGCATTTTTCCTGGAATGATCCTTCTGTGCCCCTCACTCAGGATGACCATTTCACTAAAGCTTTTCTCAAACAGCTTACTTATTACTTATTTCAGTCTATTCTGAACATATGGCCACTTCATCCCAATAGATGGATACTTTATAGATCTTTCTTCTGCACATGAATGTAACATATCATATATGATCTTTATGAAGAATAATCCTTTTGGATTACAAACTCCAGGGACAAGTGGTGTGTTTTTTCCATACTTTTTAAACCTTTTTCCATTAAGCCCAGTGATGTGCATCCAACAGATGTTAAATGGTAGGCGAGCTATAGAAATAGGCAGCAACATATTCTATATGATGAGTCATTAAGAAAGTCCCACACTCTCTCCACTTATAACCTACTACCCTACTCCACAAATTCCCTTTCTTTAAAAAAAGAAAAAAAGCTCAATTATTAATGTACAATAACTGAACAGAGCCATGGAGGAGAAATACTAAAACACTAAAATCTCTTTTCATTTTGAAGCCCACCCAAACTGAGCAATGGAGAGGTGACACTCTGCCTCAGCCAGCACATCTTTAATTTCTCCCTGCTCCAGCTCCTATTATCTCTCTGCTGCCACAGCTGCATACTGCTATTGTCAGTGGTAGAGATGAGACATCTCTAATTAGAGGGCAGGGTAAATTGCTTTTATCTCCTTTAACATGCTTTTACATGGCACCTGGTACACAAGCCTTAGCTAGGCAGCCATAATTTGAAAAGCAAATGAATGCTCAGAGAAATACGATACGTTTTTAAAAGAAAATTAAATATATAGAGTAGCAAAATCAACATGCTGGAGACTGCAGAGTTTTAGAGCTGTCAGAATCTTGTGTGCCTGTGTATTATAGGGAATTAAAATAAGCAATTAGAGTCCATGTACCCTGGAGAGTCCAGTGGTCCTTGTCTTTCTTTTTCTGTTGGAAACAAATGGTGAGATTTAAAGTCTAGAAAAATTATCAATGCAAGAAACAGACCAATGATCTCTACTTGAAATTCTCGAAGAGTAGATTTTTAGGTGAAAGAGAAAAAATTCAGCAGAATCTTTCCTGACTCATATATACCTAATCATTTTTATAATAAATAAATCTATTGTGTATGAATTTCTGTTTCTGGTTTTGGATTTGAGTTTTATATTTTTTTGCAGTCCAGAACATTTTCAAAAACCAAGCAATTTATCAGTATTTGAAAAATAAAACAAAGAGAAACCAACTGCAGTCAGATCCGTAGTGTGTTGGACAGCAATACCATTCAATAAAAATATCTGACATTTATTATGGCTTGTAATACAGATTCCACAACTAGTAGAGCCTGAGTCATATACAAACTCAATGGACTCCTCTCCCTCTGATCATTATCAGCAAAAATGCACCAAGTATTTTCCTCCAACAGCATCCATCACAGTAGAACATGTGCTCTCTGCTCCTTGCCATTATTATAGCTCTTCTTCATGCATATGTTCTACTACTGCTATAGGAACTATGGTATTGGCCTCCAAACTTTATTTGCTTATTTTCTTGGAGATTGCCTGATTACTGGCTATAACTTTCAGGCTGTAAGAACTGGCAACTCTAAATAATAACAGGGCTACACTGTTTATTTATTGCTGCTTTGGAACAGAAAACCAACTGGAGTCCTTTCGTGTAGTGGGTATGAAGGACTTTTAGCTAAGAAAAGCTAGCACTGTGAACACAGTGGTTCTGGCAGGGGAACTGCCTGATTAGGGATCCCTAGTTTCCTCAATTCCCATATGCAGGCATCTATATGCATTTAGAGCTTGTGAATTTTTTCTTTTTTCGATATACAATGAATGAGAGAGTATAATTTAAAGGGCTAAAGCAAGAGGCATATTTTAGAAGTATCTCTAATTTAAATATTTGAGTCATATGCAAGATTAGAACATGTGCTTCACTGCATTAAACACTACTTAGAATGTACCGATTCCTGCTTTAGTCTTCGTAGTAGTCATTAGCATGGTTGGTGAAATAGTTCTCTGTCTTCCATGCACATGACAGGATTGCATTTTCTGGCCCTCTGTGCTTAGGTGTGCCCCTGTGACTATTATTGTTCAATGCTTCGTGAGTGCAAATGACACCTAATGGCTAATGTGAGACTTTTCCACTTGTGCTCTCTCTCTCTCTATCTGCCTAGGCAACAAATAATGTTCAATATTGTGGCTAATTGATCAGCTTAGATTCTAAATTAAAAACAATGTGAAGAACCCAGAAGTGACCCATGTTGATCACATAGCACGAGCAAGAAGTATAGCTTGTTGTTGTTTTAAGCCACTGAGATTTTAGTGCTTCTTGTTATTGCAGTACACTCCAGCCTACCTTGATTGCTATTATTATTCATTTTACATTCTTAGCGTAGATCCACCTATTTCACGTGTCTATATTTAGCTCTCTAAGCACACTTTGATCATAGTACTTAACCACCTAAATTACATTTACATTATCTCTTCTCTTTATTAGTTTATTATTTTCTTGAGAACACAGACATCTCACTCATCTTCATATTTTCAGCCCTTAGTACATTGCCCTTATGTTGCAGATGCTCAATACTATTGATTTGAGCTGAATTCAATTTACCCAATGTTGAGGTTTCAGCCCCATGCTCAAATGGTGAATGAGCTACAGTGACAATTACTCTCAAGTAACATAATTTGGATATATGTCTCTCTTAAAGTTAAAAGAGGCAAAAATGATGAAGCTAGTCAGTGCAGTACAAAAATATGTTAAATTTAGAACATTTGGGTTAGACTTCTGGTTTTGGCTGTGTGACACCTGATAATTTATTTTGGCAAATATTTATTAGTTGTCCACTTACCATATGCCAGTGTTCTAGACCTTGAACATACTAAGAGTATTAAGTGTTCTTGAGGAATTAACAGGGCCATGGCAAGTCACATAGTGAGCTACATTTTTATCCTCTTTGATAAATTAAAGATAATAATATCTACTTAGTAGAATTCTGAGGTTTCAAGGACATAATATATGTATATGTTTTTTTAAATTTCAATGCATTTCATCAATGTGCACATAAGATATTTTTATCTGAAAGTTTTTGAATGATATATTTTTACCAGTAATTATCTGCACAAATATGTCATAATTCAATATTCTAGGTATTAGATGACTTGTTTCTTGTGACAAATTGGGACCCACAAAGAAATACCTTTTAAACTATTTAGTAACCATTATGCAATTTTAGATGTGTTAAGTTTAGAGAAGACTGTGTATGTTAAAAAGCAATAGCAACAAACATACCTTTCATTTGGCAGAATGCAATTTCTAATTTCCAATTTTAAGAAAGACAATTGTTTCTTAATAAACAACACTAATTTACTTGTATATCTAGTATAAAATAATAATTGAGAGTGGGCATTATGTAGGAAAAGAAAGGAATGATTGTGCCTACAGGTGGCACAAACTGTTGCAATCTCTGATCATAAAATTATTTTTCCAAATATTTATGACATGTTCAATAAAGAATTACCTCATAATGTTTTATTTATTGTGCTTTATAAATATGTCATCAATAATTATCTTTGGCTTTCATTCACTTATTCATTCATTCATTCATTCAAAGAAATATTGATCTGAGTGCCCATTCTGTTCCAGATGCTGTGTTGGTCCCTGAAAATACAAAAGTGAATTTCATTTCATTGCTGCCTTCAATGAGTTCATGATGTCTTGCAAATTTTTGCAAGTACAAATAAATGTATTACATTGGACCTCCTGAAATTGCCTAATAAAATTTAAAAACTGTAAGATGAAGGCATTGCTCTGAACAAGCCTAAAATCTACTTGGATATGAATGAAATGACTAGGTATTAATAAGTAATATGTCTTCCCCATACTTTTAAAATCTTATTATAAGTAAAAAATATTGATTACAATTGAATAACCGGAAATATTTTCTGCATTTATTGTATAAACTATAGAGCAAGGTCAACTTTACACATGAGTGTAAAGTGTCCTCTGAAAGAAGTGGATGTCTTACATATGTAAACTCAAATGACAATTTGGAAAAAATGATCTTCTATAAAGATTTTAAAAGATCTTCCTTTTCTCTGGGACAGGGAGTCAGCAATACGACTTGGCTTAAACTCTACATAAAGAACAAACTGCTGTGACACTGTGAAGTGACAACCTTGGTCAAATAGAGGTTGATTTAGGCTCCAGCCGGGGATCCTGGCAAGGGATTTGGGCAAAGGCAGAGACCCTTCAAGATTCCAGGGCAATCTGGGGGCCAGGAGCAGTTGTGTCTGCCTGCCAGTTTATTCCTTCTAGAGATACAGCAATTTACAGGTGAAATGGATTTGACCCCTGCTTAGCTCTTTATGTGAGTCCTGATTAGTTAAACTATTAGGGTGTTCTCCTTTTGCCAAAATTATTGGTTCAGAAATGGATTTGTGGGCTAGGCCTAAGCCAATCAGTGATAATATTCTCCTGGCTATAGGGTTTGGCTCAGGGAAGGGCAAATGATTTGAATTGCTCTAATCAGAGAGAAGCATAGGACTTCTGTTGGGTGGTTAGAAAAAAGAGAAGGTATCTCTCTCTCCCTGGATGTGAACCAGGAAGCACATAACTCTGGAATCTGCTGGCAGCCATCTTGTGACATGAGAGAAGCCATTTTGAGAGTATGGGCAACAGACAGAGAAAGGTAGAGGCAAGAGAATGACAAAGAAATGGAGCCAAAGACCAGTGATACTGTGAACTCTGTATTTTCTTTCCACTAATCTCAAGACAGATACTAATGTCTTGTAAGGACAGTAGCATCATGGATAAATTAGAGATAGGCTGATTCAAGTCTGAGAGAGGAGAATGGTGTCACTCCCCGCTAGCCACTGTTACTGGCAAAGTGTCACTATGTGCACCAAGAGGGCCAGCAGCTGCAGAGAGAACTACCTGATGAGGCAGCAGAGGAACTGCACCCAGCAACAAATACAGCAGCTTCTAGAAACTTTCAGAAATATCTAGGTGACACCTGGAAATGAAAAACTTAGGCTGACAAGGTTTATGGGGTGTTTTTCACCATAAATTGAGCTGCTCAAGATACTATTACAGAGAACATAATTTTCAATCCACTCTCAGATGTACAATGATAAGTGATCTGTGTACTTCTTGTAACTCAAGCTAATATGTGTCTTTTCCTCCTGGCCAAAAATTGAATATAGTCAACTCCAGATTTTCTTTTTCTAAGTAATTTAAGGATTCTTTGTTCTTTTCTAAGCCTTTCCTCCCTAATTGCTAAATCTTCTTTATGATTTTTGTTTTATTTTGCAATACTTTTGATATTTTTCTTCAATATTACTGTATTTTATAATGTTTAGCAATATTTTTACACAGCACTGTGGGGTGGAAAGTGGGGAGATTGTGATCTGGGGTCCATTGAGATCTTTGGGTATGAACATCCGTCTCACTGGGATTCTGGTGATGTGGCTGCCCTTCAGGAGCCTCCACTCATTGCTACCCACATTCTGTTCCCGTGTTTATGGCACTGAGGCCCCAGAGACTGTCCTTCAGCTTCTTTCATGCTTTCTAAGTTTTCTTCTCCCCTTCTCCTCTCTGGTTCTCCTGTATTTCCAAGTCTGGGGAGAATTAGCTTTAATTTTATTTCTATCTTCTCTCTATGCCTTAGGAAAAATGAAACTGGTTATAAATGAATATTTCCCCAAATCCATGGCTTATATAACAATTTGGGCTTTGTGTCTTAGAAAGATGAGAATTAATACCATTTTTTTCTTTTGCATTTGTCTACACCTACTTTTCTGTAGTGCTGGAGTCCAAGGTTGAGTTTTTGGGAATGGGGGGTGGGGAAAGAGAGAATGGATTGGGATGAGCAAACAAAAGGATTACAGGGATTAATAAACATCTTTGGCAAATATTCTACTGCTGCAGGCTACATGGTGGTAGTACAAGATTTATACAACACACAGCAATGCTAAACTGTGTGTCACAAAGATAAATGTTCTAGAATGTCTCAGAGAAGGAAGAATTCAGTGAGATCCAGGAACTCAGGAAAATTTACATAGAAGACCTAGGAGCCCAGTGAAATTATAATAGATAAATCTAAGGGTGGAGAATTCTAAGTTGGGAGAGCAAAAGAAATAAAAATACAGACAAGGGAATAAATGTGTTCTGGAAAAAGTGAGAAAGTTCTCACAAGTGTTGGTAATATTTTAAGCAGTGTAGAGGGAATTAAGATAGCACATTCATGTTTGATTGTGAAAGATCATGAAAATGAGGCAAATTGAGATTTGATGAGGTAGAAAATAAGGCTATATTTGAGATACAATGTAATAATAGCTGTTTTCAAGGAATGGCTATAAATGTTGTTTAGTGACCATTCTTGCCATAGACTTACCCTTTCGTGAATACATCGTTCTTAAAAAAACAACATTTAAGGAAGGGGTTAAAGAAATGGCAAATGTGGGCAGGTTACCCAAGCCTTTTTAATAGATGTGATTCTGTCCAATTTCTGTCCAGTAAGAACCAGGGTGAACTTGATGTCAGTCATTTGGAGCAATATTGTATCATTATGATTAGACTCTGACTTTCCCATTCGATTGATCCTTTAATGGCCTAAATTGTAAGTGTTCCCCAAAATCTGTCTGGTGGGCTCAGCCAATTCCCATAATAGGGCCATTCTGCGCAGCTATAACTATATAACCATAGTGGCTGTCTTTCTGGGAGCCTGAGGTGTTGGTGTTCTTTCTGGGTAGCTTTTATACACAAAGCATTACTCACTAATTAATTCAGTTTTAAAAGTTAAGATTCAGTTTTTGAAGGCATAAACTCTTAAACCTAGTTCTTCCTGGATCTATTGAGTTCAACTTATATTAACATATATTATTGTATTTTAACAATCACTGCTAAGAGAGCTTTTATAACTTGAGTAATTCATCTTTTTTAAACATTTTGAGCTGCCCATATAAATTTAAATTTTTATTTCCTTTGTAAGTATTTTATATTTTCTGATTGAATAAAATTTACCTGAGTCGTTAAGTAATACTTTCAGAAATAATACATAAAGTTTATGGATATGGTGAGTCTTAAAACATCTTAAATATTATAGTACTTTTTGAAACATCAGAGTCTCAACTTTCAACAAAAAACAGCAACCTAAATCCATCACTCAATCACATGCTTAAATTGAAATCTGTTAGATACTTCAATGGACTACATTCTCTTAAATATTATAAGTTCTTAAAATATCAAAAACATAGATTATTCCTTATCACAAGTTAATGAAATTATGAGTTTGATTTGGTTTATCATTTCTCCATTTAACTCCATGTTTATTTTCCCAGAATTAAAAATAATCTACTTAGGAAACCAATTGTGTCATTCCAAATAATTTGAGGTTCCCTTAGACTTGCCTTCTCAGTTAGTCAGAGTTGCTTATCAACAGGAGATTGTGGCCCATGGGAGAGCAGGGGCTGCAGACCTCTGGGGACCTTGTCCACAAGATTAAGAAGGACAGATAGAACTACAAATGTAAACTGATTTTGAGTACACAGTAAAGTCCCATTTCAACAAATTCTCCATTTTACTTAAAGAAGTTGGCAACTCACTTTAAAATTTTAGGTAAATTCCTGCATATTGCAGTTGAATTTTTAAAAATCTCTTTTAAAATACACCAGATTATATTTAGCATTTTTCTGCATCCATATCATACTTTCTAGGATTATTCTAACATTTAAATGACAATACCAAATGGCAAAGTGTTGTCTAACCAGAGTGTAAGAGAAAAATTGGCCCTCATTAATATTTCTCTAACATACCTATAAACCCATTACACATTATTCTCTGTTGTAACTCAATGAATCTTGGCACTATCATGGCGAACAAAACATAGTTCTTGTCATCAAGGAATGTAAGTCAAGTAAGGGAAACAGACAAGCAAAGAAAAATTTGCAAGCCATATATGTAAGTGCTGGCTCTAAAACTAATGGGAAAGGAGACCAAATCTTCTCTTGGAATTATCAACAAATTCTTTCCAGAGGAAATACTTTTGATTGTTGCCTTAACCATTCACGTCACTTTAATGCTATCCACTGGGGCGATGCTGAACAGTAGTTCCTGGAGTCCAGTTCTGGCTTGGTAGCTTCATCAGTATCCCTGGGAACTTGTTAGAAACCCTGACTTATCACTGCAGACCTACTAGAGCAGAAGCTATAGGGGAAGCCCTGCAATCTGGGCATTTTGATGCTCATTAAGTTTAGGAACCACTGCACTAGAAAAACAGTAAGCTGGATAAGGTTGATCTCAAATTAGGTGCATATTGAATAAAGGCTATGTTTCCAAAGTGAAGTTATATATGGGATGTAAACTATGAAGAATTTTGTGGATGACTGCTCATTCTTCAGTGAAGACCACAAATTCTGGTTTGGGGTACTGAAATCCACTGTACACTGAGAGGAAAAATGGTACTAGATCTCTCAGATGATCACTGATCAAATATATTGCATTTAAATATCCTTAGTGATTCCGAATTGGATGATCCCAGATAACCTGTTGCAGGACTATCAGCAAAGAGATAAAAATCTATCCAACCAAGTTCTTTGAATTATGCTCTTTATAGTAAGTTTAGTTCCTAAAAGTGCAGACTGAAAAGTAAAACAGAAAAGCTACTAATTTACTGGATGTTTTTCTATTGGAGAAACAATAAATAGAGGAAAGAAGAGCAGGTTTTCCACAGGACAATAATTCTTTTAGTGCAAAATCACTCTGGGCTAATCCTGCGTTAAATCACTAAGATCTACTGCATGAAGGAATGAAGGCACCAAAGAAAACTCAAAAGGATCCCAAACACATGCAAAATGATGACCCTCAGCACCTTCTGATTTATTTAACAGATTTCAAATCCTTCAAGATCAAGGTCCTTGATGCAGAGGGTTCCCTCTTCCCGCATCCATCCTTGGTGAATTAGAACAATAGCACTAAGATTCAGTGTAAGAAATTAGGTTAGATGAAAGAAATAACTTGCCCCTGCTCCCAGATCTAAGATGGTCACTTAGAACCTCAGTGATTTCCCCCCAACATTCCCCAGCCTTATGAATAAGACAGGAATTTGGCAACCAGCTAGTACTACTTTGGATTTATTCAGTGAGATAAGAAAGGCTATTCAGAAATTTGGGAAGAAAATGATAAGGATTCTACTTTTTCATAATTAATTAAATTTTCAAAGTCCATTTATGATTAGTAATAATTCTAAAAGAGTGAGTTTGGTTTCTAAGTCTAATGCCCCTTTTTACCATGACATCTTGACGTTTACGGATTAAGATGATGTGATTATGATTAAAATTAAAAGTTATCTTTCTTTGAAACCCCCAAATATCCATTTATGTATCAAGTATCTGTATTATTGATTAGATTTACTGGTCAAATCAGTAGGCCTGCAAATCTTCAATGTGGAAATAGACCGGGGTGGAAAGACAGAGGTGCTCCTGTGCACACTGAGGACGAGAGCTTCTCTGGGTTCAGCATGAAAGTTTACAAGCAGATGAAAGAAAGTCATTTCAACTTTCTTCCTGTAAGCAATTTCACTATTGCACTGTTTAGATGGCATAGTTTTAATGGGTTATAAAATCTGAGATGTTAAATAATATTTACCAAAGTTTAGAATTTGGTGTTTGTCTTGTGTTTCATTGAGAAAGGTGGGGCATGTTGCTTGATTCAGTGAACTGACATGGGGTTTTCTTTCATTTAGGGGCCAGGTCAGGAGGATAAGAAAAGAAAGTAAAGTTTTGTTTCCACCTTGAAAGTAGAAAATAGAAGCCATTATAAATCTTGTCTCTAAACCTTGTTTAGACTGCAGCTGATTAACTGTTTTTCAATCTAGTTGTAGCATATAAGCATATCAAAGAGCAAAGAGGAGATTTTCATGAATAAACAGGAAAATAACTTTTATATTGTAAATAGGGAATTCTGTACCTTCATATAATCAATCTTTCCCAAAATGTATCAGATAAATGTAACATACATTAACATCCAACCTAAGACATGCACAATAGCTTATAACATGCACTATAGGTACTAAAGAAGTTAGTCTATAACAAAATACAGTCTCTTTAAGTTATAGTGTCTAATATAATACATAGCAATTAATTTGATCCGCAACTGATGGTACATAATGAAACTTGCTGTTGCTCCTATAGTGATATTTTAATAAACAACATAAGGGTAGATGTCCAAACTAAAGAATTTTGTGTGAAAAATTTATTGAATGACATCTTATTCAGACCTATTTGGAGCTAGACAGAAAATATACCAGATTTCTTTCAATGTGTCTCTCAGATGGAATTATTTCCCAGAGAAAGTCACCACTCCCTAAGTAATATGCTTCTTTGTCAGTCAGTCCTCTTTCTGGAATGTCAAGGCTACTTGAATTCTTGCCACACCCTAAATAATGGATCTCTGTGGCTTGCACAAGCTCATTCTCAGTGCAGCCGGAGCCCCCAGCCCTTCACGTTCTTAAGCTGAAAATTAACAGCAATTTTTCATTATGACACTGGGACTCCAACTGTGCGCATAAGTGTTTCAGAAAAAATACAGCATGATATGATTTCCGTACATCTCTATATTTTTTGAAGTTTCGAGAAACCCCAGCATTTTTCAGACCCGCTTATGTAAATACAATGATACTCTAATAGAAGGAGAATTATCATTATATTTCAATTCAGATGTTTAAGAAAGAAAAACCTCATAGTTCAAATTGGAACTAGCACATTGTTTTCTTGATTTACAGGGTTTGAAGAGATACTGTATGAATAGCTCCCCCAATGCAATATTTCACATACTTTCTATAGGTCTGTGAAATTTCTATAATGCAGCAAAATAAGCGTTGCCTCAGGTTTAATGTCTTCTGTTTATTAGCAGAATACTGTGCACCTGCTCAAGACACCTGCACGTTTTTACTTAGCATTTTAAACCAAATTCAATCAAGTATGCATTAGCACCCTGACTCACCATCCAGTACATTAAGGATTTAGGGTTCAATTCATAAATTGCTCAGCAAGATGGATGTACCCTCTCCTCTTTCTCCTTGTAGCTCCTCCAGACCCACCACCCCATGCAGAGGATTATCTATCACAGTAGAACAGTAGCTTTATCCTACTGTCAAGTGGCATTAGTAGGTTATTTAACTCTTAGGAGGCAAATCCATAAGACTCATGGTCTGTTGTTCATGAGACAACAGGAATTTTATTTGTGATTATAAATAGGCATATTTTCAAAAGGAAATGTCCATCAATCATGAGAACATGAACCTGTGCATGACAATTTTTCTTTTCATTTATAACAGCAGCTGCCAAGTCTGTTTCCTATAGGTAGCAGACAAAAAAACAAAACTGGAAGCCCTTGCTTTTTCTTCTGTCTAGGTTTGGGCTTATTGTTGTTGTGTTTTTTCTCAAAATATGTGTATTTATTTTTTAAAGTAAAACATAGCACACTAATAAAATATTTTATTTCCTATATTTGAATGTAGTCTCTCACTTCTCTTCCCACATCTTTGACCACTCATCTTTGGTTTCATTAACTAGCTTCTGCTTTTTGGTCCACCTTTTGTATTTATTCATTCCGTTCCTGTTATTCCTCCAGCACCATCGTACGTGCTAGTAAACAGCATTGAACAACATAGAAAATGTTTCTTGATCTCATATAACTTATATCCCCACGGTGGTGAAGGGTGAAAGTAGACAGCAATTGAGTGAATAAACAGATAAATGAAAACAGGAATATAATTTACCATAATGGTGACATAAAAAGAATAAACAGAGAAATATGATAGGAGGAACCTAATTTGGGTGGATGTTCCAATTTCTCTTTTTAATTCGGTTCAATTAATTTTTATTTTATTTTATATACTGACATTGAGCCAGTCCCTCTTTGATAAGGTCCACAATGGTAAACAAATCTGGCCTATACCTTAAGACAATTCACATTCCACCAGAAATAGAAAGACGTAAAAAAATCACAGTAGACTGTGACAAGTACTATAATAAACTTCTTCTGGTCGTTGAAATAGGGAAACTTTCTGATGCTGCCCAGTGGGGTGAAGGGGACTTTCCAGAGCAAAGAACAACTGAGCAGACTGTTGAAGGAGCAATAAGAATTAATTCAAATGATTACAAATTTAAGGAGCATTGCTGATAGACGCAAAACGTGAAAGTTTAGATGATTCCGTACATTTGGGGACCGATGTTCCGTATTCGTAAAAAGCATTAATGTTTATGTGCTAGGCTTAAGCATTTGAACTTCATCCCGAAGGCAGTAGGAAACTACTGGAATATATTTTTAAAAAGTAGAGATGAGATCAGATTTGAGTTTTAGAAAGATCATTTCAACAACTTGAATGGAGACATCATTCTAGGGCATGGCTAGGGAGCTGGATAAAGACAGAGAGAGCAGCTAGGAAATGCTGCAGTGAATGCAAGCAAGAGTCACAAGGGCCTGAACAGGCACAGTGTAGGCATTCAATTATATATATATATATAAATGAATGTCTGAATTAAAGGAGGGCCAGCTGATAGGAGATTCACGGGCTTGTTGATTTGAGTGAACTCGAGGATGGCTTGCTGTTCTAATGACACATAATGTGAGTCATAGCCTTAAGCAGAAGCTCTGCTGGGTGGAATGTGCTCACATCCCAACTGAGGTGTTCTAGAGCAGCGGTGCTCAACTTGGGGTGCTTTTGTCATTCAGGGAACATTTGGCAATGCATGGAGACATTTTGGCTTTTTACAACCTGGGGGAGGTGCTACTGGATTCTAGTGGATAGAGGCCAGAGATGTTGCTAAACATCTTACAATGCATAGAACAACTCCTCACAACAAAGAATTGCCCCAAACAAAATGTCAGTAGTTCCAGGACTGGTGTAGAAGAACAATCTTGGCAGATGTGGGTAAGCCTACTTAGTACAAAGCCTAAGGAACAAAAGCCACTGCATTGAAGGTGATGTTTAGGCGATGAGGCCCAGCTCCAAGACTCAAAGGGGCTTTGGCTCCAGGTCTACAAGCTTTGTCTGTGTCAGTCAAGTAACTAGGCTGTTTTCCTTACCCTGATTTTCTTTCCTATGCCTTCAGAAAAGACATAGTTACAGGAGGTATTTGTAGGACACATTTCCTTGTTGACATTTACTTCTTTGTAACATGCACATATATTACTGTTGCTCATGATGCGATGCAGGAATTTTCTAATCACTTTGGGGAAGAAAGGCACCAACATACAACATACTTGATAGACTAACACACCCAGGTTTCAAAGCCTGTTTTAAGAGTATGATGTAATCAGTTGCCAATCAGAGAGAAGATCAATAACAGAATTGGATTATCTGAGAAGGTTGGTTTCAATTAATGATACTAATAGCTCAAATTTATTTAGTGCTTACTAGTCATAGTCCTTCTATGAGTTTACATGCATTGCTCACTTAATCCTTAAAAATCTTAATAAGGAAGGTAGTACAACCATTTGCATTTTGCAAACAAGGAAACTAAGACAGAAGGGGTGGCGGGGGTCATGAACTTGTCAAAGTCCCACAATGAGTGAGGGTTGGAGCCAGCGCTGACAGCCAGGTATCTGACCCCGCAGCACACTCGTACTCACTGCTACGCTGTTTCTGAAATTACATGCTCTAATTATTACAGTGTCACACTGTTTTCCACGTGGACCAAAAGAATCTAATTTTTCTTGGAAATGAAATGGAAACAGACACACAATGGTGTTCCCATGTTTCCTCAGTAGAATCTGTTGAAGAATTCAAATTTAGCAAGTGGGGTTAAGACGGAGGGTTTGTCATTCTCCCCCAGATTGTGAACACTGGCAGAGAGTGAGTCGAGGATTTCAATTAGTCTTAAATCGATATGATGGGGACTCCTTATTTCAATGGAATGGGAAAATTCTTGGCTGTAAGAAAACTTGAAATAAAAAAATACGTGGCAACAATTTCTTTAAAATTGAAAGATAATACTGTCACATGTAAGTATCGTGAAGCCTCTTTGTTTTTTGTGGAAAATCTTTTTGAAAATGAAAATGCATCTAGTGTGAAGAAAAATCCATATAGGAATTAAGTCTTGTTGGAACCTAACACAGCTTGCAATAAGTAAATTCTGTATTGGTTCTATCTATATAAGCAAGTATAGAAACAAAGTAAATAATACATTTATAAATGAGGTCCCTGAAGTACAAAACACTCCCAGCATTAACCTTTAAAAACATTTTTTTTTAAAATTTCTGGTCCAAGTAATAAGATTGTAACAATTTTGTTTTGTCTCTTGCTTTTCTTTTTCAGATTATTCTTCAATGGTTTATTTCTAAAATAAATAAATAAATACAATAAACTTGTAGCAGCCTTGAAAAATGCATTTTTTCTCCCAGAGATACGAAAAATTAAATTTCTTGAGAGAAGATGGGCAATTTTAAAGTAATTTATAAAAATTTCCAACACCTGGCATAGAGTCTTGCACATAGTAGTTGTTTGTTGAATACTGAAGTTTTTGGAAAGTCTTCCCAAAAGTTCAAGGGAATTAACAACTAGTGCCTAATTTGGCATAAATAAAATATGTGTGATGAAGGGGAAAGATGAAGGAAAATATGAAAGACGAAGGAGACCTCAAGAATTTACAAGTAATTTGGCTAATTTCCTAAACATTAAATGGCAGACTTGAGGCCAGTGTCTGTATGAGCAATTTGCACAAATGTGTTATGACTCGAGAGTTGCACTTGATAATGACATTTCAAATAACACTTCATAAAGCACATTCACCCACATTGTCTCACTTAGACCTCCAATGTTCTTATGAAAACATTGCCATAAGTGTCTCCATTTTACAGACTCTGAAAGATTCAATACCCAATCTAATGTCCAAATAGGATTTGAACTTTGATCCTAAGAAACTGAAGCCAGTATGTTTTGTTACCTCAGAGAGTTTTTATACATTCCCTCAGTCCTTTCCCACACTGAGATCTGCTTTACCTTTTTATTTTTCAAAGGAGAAAACAGTCATTTCCACCTTCACTTAGACATTCTCCCACTCAAGGGTGGGAAGGAGCCTAGGGCTTCGTGAAAGCAAAGAGATTCAAATCACTTTCCGCAGTTTCCTCTCACCCTCCTCAAACTGCTGTACGCGTGGTCCTTTTGGTTTTAACTGTCATGGAAACCAGACTCTGAGATTTATTATATCATCCAGCGATAACTATGTTTTATCAGTTTCAGAGCTTGTGGGTTTTCTTTAATCACTTTCACTGGCGTGATGGGTGGAGGCATCGTTCGCTTTGTGCAGCCTTATTCTACCGCGAAGACTTGCATCTTGGAGCCGGATCTCTCCAGACCTGCGTTTGTGAGCACACACCAGTACCATGTCCAGTTGCACAGCTCTGGCACTGTTAAACTGAGCAGCGTCTTATTTGAAAAAGTGAGGCCAGTTACCTTCTTAGGTAACTGGAAAAGAGCTTGTCGGTTTGGGGCACTCAGTGGGTGGTGGTGTAAAATTATGGCAAATGCTTTTCTTCCCTTCCCACACACAGAACACGCCATATATTCCCCTACTCCCGTGTACCATAGGAAATGGTGTCTGTGCCTTCAGATGGAGGGGATTTTAATCCTTTAATAACTTTACCAGGTCTAGGGAGCAGTACCTTTTTTTTTTTTTTATCTTTTGGGTTATTCTACCTGAGAATAGGAAAAACAGGCAAAATTGCCCACAAAATATATGTGCACAGTAAAAATTATGACAAGAATGCTCTCCAAGATAAACACGCTGTGGTTCCATTTCCTCTGAGAATCCAGCACTTGCTGTCATACATTGGTAACTCTGGCTTACTGCTTTGAATGATTCATGAATCAATGGCTTAAACTGGAGCTGGTTTAAGAAACTTAATGGCAAATTTCCACTACAGAAACTCAACATGTTTGTTTAAAAATAAATTAAATTCTGAACCAGAAGATCCAGAAACTGTCCTATAGAGAAAGCCACCTTTTACCGAGATATTTAGATGACTTGTTTATTTTAAAGCCTGTACTTTTTAGATTAAATTCAAATTTTCCTAGCTTGGAAATCTGCATTATTAACTGTCAGCTATAGATAACACAGAATAAGAAAATCACATGGAACAAGTCAAAGCAAGACAGAAACATGAATGATTATTTCTCTTCAATTTCCCTCTTTTGGGGTAATAGAACTTTGATGTGAATAGTCGCCATACGTGGGGTACAATCGGTACAATATTTTTTCTCCTTTCAGTCTGATGATTTTATTTTTAGTAAGCGAGTTTTCTTAAGCTTTTTCTAGTGCTTCCCCCAAAGAAATAATTGGAATTACTCTGGGAAATGACTTAAGTAGGATCAAATGCTCACTTTATTAAACCTGTGCTCAGCTTCTCCAGTTGTTAAATCAAGTAGATGAGTAGCTACGGTCTTATGCTCAATGCCTACTTGTATGGTAGCTGAAATGCGTATGCTATACTTAGTCCACTGTACAGTTAATTCATAACTAACCTTGAAGAAGTATTCAAGGAGTTATAAAATTTATGATTTGAGATTCTTTTATTTGTGAATTGTGGGTGAGTGAATTTTTTAAACCACTGGTATTAGAAGGCTAAAATGAACCTTAAAGCCCAGGCGTATTGTGATAGATTTTCATTATGAAGTGGTTAAATTTTAAGACAGATTTTTAAAATTTACATTATGTCAAGCCAAGTCCCAAATTTCACTTCTTATCTCTTTGCTCTTGGGCTCTACATGTGTTTACCTCTAACTCAATATGGACAGGAAAAATCTAAAAACACTTCAGGATCTTTGATTCATAGAAGTTAAATATCCAATCATATTATTTAAAGCCAAATATCAATTAGAACCATAAGAACCAAATTAAGGCTTTTTAAAGATACTATCTCTGACTAAATATTTAACACTCTTAAAATATTTAACTAGTATTAAAACCTTCAGAAAAATTCATTAAAAGTATTATTAAAATGATCTGTAGGCTAGATTAAATAGAGCATAAGCTAGCATCTATTTTATAAAGGTATTTTAAAGATATTTAAAGTATAGGTTGGGAAGAGTAAAAAAAATACACTGGTAAGTTCCTTTTTCATCTTTTTGATGTTGAAAGAAGTTAAGAAGTAGGAAGTGAGTACTTCATTTCAAACTTTTAAAGGAAAATCCTATAAAATGTACCATAACGAAAAAGTAAGGTTGTGTTTTCAATGACCTTCAGTAAACCTTTCAGACAATGTAAGGTTTGACTCATTCTTCCCAATTCACGACAAGGACAAAGTAGCCACACACCCAAGCCACATGAAGTTGGCAGCCATCTTCAGTCACACCATGGATGTCTGTGACTTCTCACCTTTCTGTATGCTAGTCCCTCTAACTAGATATTGTCCTCACCATACCTGACTGCTCTCTTCAGGATCCATCTGGTTAAATATTAATAATACAAACCAGGGCCAGGCTCTGTGGCTCACGCCTATAAACCTAACACTTTGGGTGGCCAAAGCGGGAAGATTGCATGAGACCAACCTGAGCAAGAGTGAGACCTGTCTCTACAAAAAATAGAAAAATTAGCCAGTCATGGTGGTACACACCTGTAGTCCCAGCTATCTGGGAGGCTGAGATAGGAGGATCGCTTGAGCTCTGGAGTCAGAGGTTGCAGTCGGGCCACTCCACTCCAGCCTGGGCAACAGAGTGAGATCTTGTCTCAAAAAGAAAAAGAAAAAGAAAACCTACAAACCAGCTGTTACTTTCTATATGAAGGCTGCTCTGACTGCCCTGAGCAGAACTGTTCCCTGGATCTTCCTCTGGGCTGCTTAGACAAATTGTTCTTAACCGCATGTCCCTGTCTGATCCTATCACTAAATTATAAACTTTTCAATGGCAATGGACCATACTGTACTTACTTTGTATTTCCATGTCCTAGTGTAAGTTTTCGGCACATATTTGATTATCAATAAGTGCATAATACGTTAATGAATGAACAAATGAGAAAAATTTCAAGGTGCTTGGTTTTGCTTGAAGGTGTGTCCCTAGATCTTTTTGCATTTTAAATATTTGACCTATATGTGGGGAGTGCAAATCATCTCAGAGGTTTCCAAAATGAGATTCAATCTCAAAAATGTAAGATTTAATGATCCAAGGCTAGGAATAAGCAAAATATGTAGCATAGCTGTTCACCATTTAGTGACCCAAAGAATGTTATTTAGACTTTCTAATTTTCAGTGGTGGGAATAAATGAGAACAGACTTGTGGAAAGAAATTTGGTAAACTACATATTTTATCCATCTGAGATAGGTAAAAATTTTTATGCATAAAGTTTTTAGTGTACTGTTACTTTAAACTGAAAACAAAATATATAAACAGTTGTTCAACAACAGAAGGATAAAAAATTCATTCAATGGAGTATCAGGGAGTTTTTATAATTTATAGGAAAGTGCTAATAAAATGGCATTATAGGAAAAAGAAAATTTTACATACATTATCACCGTAACTATCTAAAAATATGCATAGAAAAATACTGATTAAAACAAAAAAATAATGTGGGAAGACTTTTTTTCTTATTGAACCTTCTGAGTTTTTTCTTTCCCTAGAACAAATTTATGTTCTTTCACTGTCGAGCATGAATTTTTAAAAGATGTGCAACAAAAAAACTGTTAATATTCAAGGTATTTTTCAAAATAGAGTTCTAAAATATTATAGTTGGAATGAAAGTTATAGAACAATGATTTTCACACTTTTCTGAGGAAATCCAGGGATTCAAAAGAGTGTGTGTTTCCATGTAGTGGGTAATGTGCAATTCAGTCAGAATAACTTTATTCATATCTATTTTATTTACTGTGGTTTCATAAAATACATTGTTTGAAATAAGCATGCTGCCACTAAAAATAAACAAGCTTGAAAACTACGCTTTGAGCATAAGCGTTGGCATAACCTTTTAAGTTACAGATGAAGAAATTGCGGCTTGGGAAGGGTAAGCAGCCCAGGGTTGTGCGCTGAGTTTAATGGAAGTGGTGTAGGAATATTTTAGGCATCTTAATATTCCCAGTTCAGCATTCTCGCCACCACACCTACAGACGTGCTGCTCCCTGAACTGCTGCACCGCCTCCCTCTATAAACCACACGGTACTTTGTTCTAGAAAAAAAGAATCACATCGACTTAGAGTTTTAAGTGTCAAATCTGGACCTGTGTTCTTGTTTACCTCACCTAAACCCATCTAGTGTTGAGAAAGTTTCCTTCTGAAAAGTGAACTCACTGTCGAGTAAAGCCCAACAGCCTCAACAAATTAGTAAGCTCTTCTAATACAGTGAAATGTGAATTTGCAATTTTCCACAAATTAAGAGGGGAAGAGAAAATTAAGGTTGATTATTTAAAATATCGCTTATATGATCAAACTGCGACATGCTGCAATATTATTTCCTATAGCAAGGCTTTTTTAAAAATTGACTTTATGAAGGTATATTTTCTATACAATGAGATGCACCCATTTGAATGTACAGTGCAATGAGCTTTGATAAAGCATGCACCTGTGTAACCCGGTCACAATGAAAACAGAGATCATTTGCATCACCCCCTAAATTTTCCTCATGCCCCTTTCCAATCAACTCATCCCACCCCAGACCTGAGGTGATCACAGATATCCTTTTTGTTACCATAGATTTGTTTTGCCTTTTTCATAATTAGCTATCATCGAGGCTGCTGCCATGTTGTCCCAAAGGCATCAGTTTAATAATATGTTGTATAGATTGTACTATCATCATGAAAGCACAATTAGGCAATAGCTGGCATTTGCTATTCAGTTATGAGCCACATAAAATACTAGGAAGGTCTGAACACCAGTCCATCAGGCCCGACAGTTAGAGAACTGCCTGCAGGGAATGTTATCTCTGTCCTTAATACCAGAACGGGTTGGATCCAGACAGGCTCCTAACTGTTTCCTTAACCAGGATTTTACATTAAGTCTCACATTAGAGAGGACATCTTTTCCCTCTTTTAGTATAAAATGTATTTTAAAATGTGACCCTGAAAAAAATATGTGACCCTGCTTCAAAAATAATAGTGGAGACTGTCTATATCATATCAGGAGAAGGAAATTTATGAAATGACTCTGCCTCTCTCCTCACTCCTCATGTTAAAATATTGCCAATTGGTTCTCAAGATTTTCTCCTACTGCAGCAACTTAAAAATAATTTGGATATCAATTTTTTTGCTTACTGTTGTGTTGTGATTCTTTCCTCTGTTGTCACAAGTATGAATATCAGGTAATGGGCACCATTCATTTTTGTGCTTAGTAGTTTTCCTGGGGTGCCAGTGACAGGAGAAATGTATGCATTAAAACAAGCGTGATGAAAAGCAGCTCTCTTTATAATTTCAGCCCAGCTGCTGTATTGATGGATACAATCTCTACCACATGCTCCAGGTGGCTTCTAATGCCTGACTCCCTGCAGAAGCCTCTATTTGCACATCTTAAACCACTTATTGGATTTGAACAGGATTTTTCAGCCTGAGTGCAGTAACAGTGTTCACTTGTGTAATATTTGTAAATCCTGGCTTTACATTTCACTCACCAAACCATCATCAGAAGACATTCAACAGTGCCTTTGTGCATCCCCGATTCTCTTTTTTTGGATTACATTGTGTTCATTTTGTGTGACTAAAAAGTGTATTGATAAATATATTTTCATTATGTTGGCATGCACAAAGAAATGCAATTCAATTAATCAGTCATCTCCTTGAATGGTGTTTTTCTTTGTCTCTCAAATTCATATACCATTTATTGAAAGGCTTTGTATTCAAAGTTCACAAAGGTTAACCCTCTTTTTGTCAGAGTATGCATCTCAAAAGGCTGTGTTCAACCTGTCTGCTGTTGTTTAAATCTCTACTTACTACTATATCAATTGCTTTGAATTATTGTCCATAAGACTTTTGTTCAATGCTAACAGCACTTTAGTATGACACCCTGTAGGCTGCACAATTCAAGGCTTTTATGCTTATGGATGAGCTGGAGATGACTAAAGCAAATGCCTTTTATTTGGTTTGAAATATAATACACCACAGCAATCTTCAGACAGGTATTTTTTTCTGCCCTTTGTAGGCAGATAATACAAATTTCAGGAGTTCCTAATATAATAGGTATCTCTGCTAAGATATTTGACTTGTATAATATTCAAGAAACTTCATAATAGGTTAGTTCACCAATTAGCAGAAACAACAAATGCTTGTGATTTATAGGCAAAGCCCCGCATAGGATTGTGATACTGAACCACAAGGAAACTTTATTTCTTAACTGTATACCACTACCTAGCATTAATTATACATCAACATATTTGCAGGTATGGTTTTGTTTTAAGGATTCTTGTCTCTGAAAGTTTGGGCTTCTTTCTTCTAAAGAACTTCTTTTAGTAGTGGATACCGTTGGTATTCAGAAGCACAATATACCACATAGGCTAAACCTCAACGTCTCTGTGTCCTCTGTGCAGAATAAAGACATATTCTCTCGTTGAGTGACACTTGCAAGTTGATATTCCAGAGCAGTTGGCTTGAATTGTGACCTGAATTCAATTACGTGTGTGTGAAATGTGGATAATTGCAGCAGGATATCTAGGGCTGGGAAGATAGAAAAGGAAGAATTGCGACCTAATGATTGTGTTTAGCTGTGGAGTGGGTTTACACCAATGTCCTTCACTGAACTCTCCAAAGCATGCATGTGCGGCAGTGAGCTGAAGATAATAAACCAAGGAACCATTATGCATCTTGTGGGTCAATAACTCTTACACTAAGAGGGATTTGCATTCTGAGAGGAACCTTTACCACAGTCTGCCAGATTCAAAGCCCACTTTCTAAAAGATACTAAAACATAGTCTATTGTGTTAATCCTATCAAAATATTCACTAAGTACATAATATCAAAATATTTATTAAGTATTAACACATAATTCCCAAATAATTCCAAATGTGATTTAGGATCTTTGGGGATTTGACGGGGGACCAACAAAGAAGGTACAGCCCAATAAATAAAATATGAAAAAGTAAGCATGGTACTTTTGAGTTACACAAAATCCTCACGTTTTATATCATAAGCTAAGTGCACAAGGATATGCTTATGCTATACAACTCACACAGTCTTTGTAGTAAAAGCTTTAATGGATGTGTGGGACATTTTAAAAATAAAATGGAGTGAAAGCTCAGCCTTCAAAGTTATTTATGCGGGGCTCTAAAGCATGTGAAGCTGCACAGCTAGGTCTTTATATCTGGTGCTCCACATTCTGAATTTACTACTTGTGACCTGTGTTACCGCCACATCCCGGTTTCTCCTCAGTCACAAGTAATCTGATATTTATCAACTATACTAATCACCCAACCCCATGGCTTGGCAAAATGAAGCCACACACCAATTGCAAGAATCCACCGATGAATCAGTTGAGCCAAGAAAGACTTCACATTTGTTTCTTCTGAGTCTGATTCACATCCGAGAGAAACTTCAAATAAGAGTTTGATCTTCTCTGCCTGATCCGGAAAACACAGAGAAAGAGACTGGCTTCAAACCAAGCCATTTTTTACCACTCTGAAAATTACTGAATACTGCTGAGTATACCAGAGCCCTTAGACAGTGGCATCCTTCTCTATCAGCTGTGACATACCTCACGGAGGATGGCATGGTACTTCTGTCCCATTCCCCTCTCACATGATGGTCACTTAACAGAACCATCCAGACAAATTCTACTATACATCCCTGGAATTTGTATATTTTTAGTCACCCCGTGGTTTCTTGCCCTACCTTCTCCACAGTCTCCTGACAATGGTCATTAAACACATTAAACTTCCAACATGGCAAGATCACATGTCTTTCCAAGAGGAATGCACTTATCACCTCATTATCATTCAGTGAGGCAGAGCCTAAAAATTGATTCTCATTCAGAGTAGCCTGGACAAATGGCTGAGTTTTCTCACTAAAAACTAGAGAGCAAAAATGGGAGGGTAGACCTCTGTAATTACTCTAGTGTCACACGCAAAGATAACTGCAACATTATAGACAAAATAACAGAGTGAGAGCCATCATATGCTGAGATATGCTTAGGAGGACTGACTTAATCGTTGCTATGACCCAATTCATTATTTGTGAGGATTGTTATAAAATGCACTTTATTGCTATGTGCCACTAGGCCCCTTTCTTTTCCTTAAAACACCATTAACATGTAACCATACACATGCAAGAAGAGTTTTGAAATTGAACCTCATTTGAGTGATGGGTTTTCATATTCAATCACCCCCAACACACACACACACACACACACACACACACACACACACACTTATCAAACAAAACAGCACAGAATAAAGAACTATATAGTGACTAGAACACCAGACTCTAGCATTGACCGTGAATTTCCATTCCATACAAGGCAGCGCATGGCTTCACTTTAACTTTGCAGCCTTCATAAAACCACTAATCGAGCCACAAAGATTTGTTTCTGCTTGTCACATACAGACAGACCCATGCTGGTGCAAGGTATATAACAAAGTCAGAATATGGCACCACAAATAGCAATCTGCTATGATAACGGCTCCCCAGGATGCCATCTTAGAAGAAGCCTGCACTTTCCCACCATGTTGCTTGGAATTTCAGTTTGTCATGGCAATCCATGTCCTCGTAATGTAAACCCTTCCTAAAGGTATGCCATAGTCATCCAAGAAATATTTCTCATTATGGCCACTGAGAGATTGCCTTACAGTAAGAAGTTGCCTTAACGTTTGCTTATTTAAAAAGGAAAATACATTTGTTTGGAAGAGCTGCTAGACATTTCTATAGTGAAAGTTGTGGAATCATGGTAGAGTATAATTATTAATAGTATTTGATAAAACCCACAAACAGTAAACAACCCAGAAAAAGGTAACAGATACAAATACAATTCAACTGCAGTAGAATTAATGATTATAGGAAGCAGTTAGATACAGGTATACTGAGAACTCACTGGCCTAGAATATGCCATAGTACAAATCCGCTGCAGGTGAGATTTTCTATATGAAAATAAACTTTATAGATGTTGCATAGCAGTTGGGAAAATAAGTGTATTTACAGAATCATCAAATCATAGATTGACCTTCTAGTAGTTCAGCCTTCCTTATTGCACTCCTATTTAATCCTCTTCACAACATTTTTATTAAATGATTGGATTTAGTGGTCACTAAAATTATCTTCCACTACTGTGGAAGATTGTACTGCCTGTTTTCATTATATTGGGGTTAAATGTATAGTCTTGGCCCGTAAGTTGTGAGTAGAAATAACATGTGTCACTCACATGTTGCAGCATCTACTTGTCCATTCAAAACCTCCATGGTATATTCCTTTTCCCTCAGTCACAATGACTAGTGACATTCAAGATGATGGCTGTTCCCTGGGCCTGGGCTGACTTGAATGGTCAAAGCATCCTCACCAACCCATGATGAATGCAAAGCATGAACAATACTGTTTGCAACTCCTGAACTTTGGCATTGTCTGCTAAGAAAAATTCAGTGACAGCAAAGATGTTATTTCAAAGGTATCCTGTTCCATTTGGGGATTTCTCTAAGGTTTAATTTTTGTCTTTTTATACTGGCCCTATATCCATCTTCCCATTAGTAAACAAGTTTTACCTCTTGAGACTACAGAATGCAAATATAATTTATCTTTTACATGATTGCCTATCATATTTAGTTAGTTATTCATTAGCAAATATTATTGATTATCTATTAAATGCCTGGCAATGAGCTAGATGAGCAGCACCAGGAATAAGTAAAACACAGGACCTGTCAGAAAGGAGCTTATATTCTAGTTGTCTAATAGGTATATTCCCAGGCCCTGTACATGAATAACGTAAGAGTGGTACTCAGCACTGTTGCAGTTTTAATTTTGTCTGTCATGTTACCTTTTTTTTCTTGTTTATTTAGTACTAAATGCTCCTCTAACACAAGTAAATATTGGAACTTCCAAACAAGGGTCAAGGAGACTGTAGGTTAGGTGACATCTTAAATGGCCTAATTGTGAGAAGAAGGTTGTCAGGCTAAAAAGTAGGATTTTCGTACAAATTACTGCAACCCTTCATCCACAGCATCTGTGGTATAAAGCTTGCATTTTGTCATGCTTGTCGGAGCCTTTTCTTGTGACAGCCCAGCCTGGCGCAATATACAAGCCCAGTTGTTTTGACTCCTCCCTCCTCCCCACCCCCTCCTCTTCCTATGTAGCTGACATGCTTCCACGCATAAAAATTAATGTTCCCATTTTAACCGACTCATTTGGCAGGAACAAATTTGTAAGCCAAAGCAAACATGGAAGGAGGGAAAGAAATAAAGCACAAACAAGAGGGATGAAGAGTGCATTTGGGGATTTTACAAAATGGATAGCAGTGTTACATACTTTATAAGAAGAGAAAACCACTTTTATAATTTTTTAAACTGACCAAACTGATGCTAAGCAGTTCACAATAATAAAGTAATAAAGTAAAAATAAACACCCTTAAAATCAGAGCCAAGTAAAAATTACAAGGATATAAGGAATATATACATCATGTAATTTTAGATTTTCTGTTGGATATGTATTTTTTCAATAGAAAATTCACTAAAAGGTTAATCATTATTCTGTTGACAATGCATAATTTTTTTTCACCTTTGTCCATTCTGAGCTTTACAAAACACCAATTCTAAAACTCTCTTATACACAGGCCTCGTCTAAAATGAGAGTTTAAGTTAAAGCTGCTAATTCTCCTTATTGTCATTTCCTTTGCCCTGAAAAGACTTATATTTTCACAGTTATGATAACTTCAGAAGGAGTGTGCTGTGGGCCTTCAATTACACGGAGAAAACTCGGTGGGTGGTTTGCTTACATAGAAGCAGGAGACAAGGACACAGCAAGGAGGGTCATTAAATAACAGATACGTAAAGTATAATTTTGACATTTTATGTAAAATAATTTTAAAATATAAAGATAATCTAGAATTAAATAATTATTCACATTTGGACTCGGCATAGTTCCTGCTACATTTACCATTTAGCTGAATATCTAATAACAATAGCTAATTATTAGGATGGCAACTATAGGAAAATAATATTTAAAATCATTCATTTATATGTTAAATGAAGAAAAGTAGATTAAATAATTATCTGGCTATAACTATTTTAGTCTGAAAAAAGAAAAAAAGAAAACATCATGGAGAAACACTTGGAGATGTGGATAGAATGTAAATAAACTACCAGACTCTTCTATCCCAGGTTAAGCCCAAACACTGTACAATTATTCTACAGCATTGATACATTGCCCTGTTCCAGCACAATGTTCCTGTAGGTCATAGAAATAAGGTGTATTTTTCTCCAAAGAAAAAACAGATTGAAAATTTATGTTTCTTCCTTGTCACATCCCATTCTCTTAAAGAGCCAAAGCAAAATATATGGGAAAACTAATGTAAGGCCCGGTGTTTTTAGCGCTATGTATGTCGATCTGTAACTGCAGTAGTAAAACTTTCAAAATCAAACGACCCTTTTTATGTCTACTTTTATTTCTCTTGTATTCCAATTGCAAAGAAAGTCTATAAAACAGTTGCACTCTGTACCTTGAATATTCAATTCAAGTTGTCAAAATAATGAAGGAATGGCTGTAGTTTAAAAATAGATTTGTCTGTGACCTTCATTAGAGTAGGTAAAAGAACTTCATCATTGAAAGAAACTACATTAATAAATAAACTTTATTCAGACTTAATTTCTAGGCAAGGAAAAACAGAATTCAGGACATGCATGTGTTTTCTAAGATTTTGTTTAATGTCAAAAGATTAATTTATTCAATCAATTTTAACTATCTTCTCCATTAGTCTATATCTCATTTTAAAGATTAAAGTTCTCTTTTAATATTTTCATAATTCTTTAGATGTAAATGGATGGATAATGTTTCATTTAATTTTAATTTCTCAGCGAGTGACCACATTCTATCATCAGTAAATTAGTATGGTTAGGAAGACATGAATAGAGTATAATATTGTGAGCAAATAAAACCCACACAAATTAGTGTTCAGCACACTTTACCAACAAGCAAAATAATGACTGTATTGCATGGTAGTTAGCTACAAAAATTATGCAATTTATAACATTGACTCAAATTCAGATTACTTTTACACATCAAAAGAACATGTTTGCAGTTTCTCCCTCAGATTTTTCCAGGGAGTTTTTATTTGTTTGTTTGTTTGATTGCTTCATTTGATTACTTATTGGCCTGGGATACAGCAGTTCTGGACACTTATCTCAAACTCTTTCTGAGTCTCTCTTTTTGTACCTATGAACTAAATGGTTAAATTAGCCAATCCTTAATGTGTTCTGGATCTGGTTCAAAACTATTTGAATTAGTCTGTGATTTTTCAGTCTTCTCCAGCTATAAAATGTTATGTTTTTAATACCTCATGCTCTCTATTCCTTACAGCGGTAACTGGCTATTCCACCATTCATCTTGCAGGAAAGAGTAAACATTTGAGAGGTAACCAGTCTTCCAGATACCCCCACCCCAATACCTCCAGTAGCCGTTACTTTGTGCAGTCCTATCTTCAAATGAATCAATTCTGGCCCTGTGTGACCAATAGAACAAGGCAGAAGTGACAATGCATGACTTTTGAGGCTAGGTCATAAAAGGCACTGTAGGTTCTACTTTGGTTTCTTGGATAATACACTCGGGGGAGCCAGCTGCCATGTTGTGAGGACACTGAAGCAGCCCTGTGCAAAAGCTGTCAGCCAACAGTCCCCTAGGAAGTGAATCCTCAGCCCCAGTTGTGTTCAGATGACTGGGCAGCCCTCTGACGTCAGCCACATAACCCCAGCGAGAACAGCCCTGTCATGCCCTTCCTGAATGCCTAACTTAAGGAACCTGCAAGAGTAATAAATGATTGTTTATATCACTGATATTCAAGTAATTTCTTACATAGCTATGACAACTGGAAAACACATAAATAGGATAGTGGCAGGAAGAGAAAAAAATTATGATAGAGAGGAGACCAAATATCTTCCTATTTTATTGCTTCAATGTTATCATAAAGCAAATAAATTAGGCTTTCCTTAAAGTACATATAATATTTATTCAAAACACAGTGATTACCTAGTATTTTAATGTGCTTTGTGATCTATGTGAGAAATCAAAATCACTAAGACATCACTGTTGCTCTTAAGGAGCTCAAAGTGTTGGTGTTAATAGTCCCAAATCTCTCTTCTCTATAATCACTAGGAACAGTTTCTAAGCAACAAAGACACTGCAGTTGAGGTGCTTGCCCTTCCCAGCCTTCTAAGAAACATGCCATTGTTCCTTGAAACTTTTAAAGTGCAAAATCAGGATGAAACAGAAGGACAAAAAGGATAAAAGTCAAGTGGGACAGGACATGCGGAAGAATCTCCAGGGAATCTGGAAGAGAGAGATGCTACAGCAGGTGGAGTGTGAGAAAATTAGAAGGAGAGAACAAATGGAGACAAGAGGCACCGTGTATTAGAGCTTGTCTTTAATATTCTCTGATAGACATAAGTCAAAATGATATTTCTTTCATTCATTTATTTTTGCCCATTTGAACTGTGCATCATTTAATGTCACTATTCCAACACTACATGTCTTATTAAGTTCTTATAATTATAAAAGTAAGAAAGTCTAATCTCTATCTCAGCAGAGTATCCCTGAGAGTTCTGTGAAAGGAGCTACTAATAGGCCCAGAGGAGTCACCAGGGGTCACAAGGGGGAGATACCGTTGAACTGGGAGTGAAGCATCTACAGGAGGTGGAGGTGAGAGCTCATGTAGTTCACTCAAAATGGAGAAGAGAGTGGATATGCAGAGTGGAGGGAGATGAGCAGGGACAAGTCAGGAGAGGGTTTGTGTGCCTTGCCTTTACCTTCTGGCTGCTGCCTCTCAAACATTGGTCCATGGAGTGGCTCCATCAAAGTCCCCCAGAGATTGGACCCTGAGCCCAGGTCTTCTGAATCAACAACTTCAGAGACAGGAGTTACACCACGGGAGGCTCAATCAGGTTTGGAACTTCTGCTGGGGCAATGTGATACCATCAGAAGATTTTTGAGCAGGAAAGTAATGTGATGATGGATGTTATTTTGAAAGCTCATTCTGGCCACAGTATGGATGACGGGGAGAAAAAAAAGCAAGCTAGGAAGCAAGGAAGGAGACTTTTTAGTACTTCTGGTGGTGAACAATAAGGAACTGACCAAGGCAGTATAGTAGCATTGAGGATGTAGAGAAAAGAAATGAAAAAACATTTTTGGTTTAGAACTAATATATCTTTGAAATTGATAGGATGTGGAGCACATAGTTTATACATTAAGTCCCCAGGGGCCCTTTTGCTCCACCCCCAAATCTTGCAGCTATCTGGCACTACCTTAAAAACTGTCAAAGGGAGCAAATATTTTCATTTTACCACTATTGAAAAGGGCTCAAAATCTAAACATGTCTTGTTAAAGAGACAGAGTGGAAATCATACACACGCAGAAAATTAATTAGAATATCAACTAATTGTAAAGTATGCAACTCTAATATTAGATCATTTCTCCTTTAAATGAGAAGCACCACCACAAAGAGTGGTGGTGAATATATTGAAGAGAATATTGGAAACAATGAATACATATCTCAATGACTTCATAATTTTGTCTACAGTAGTAAAGAGATATCATGTTGATTTGAAGAAGTATTGATGATTACCCAGATCTTTTGGTAAATTCCATATCTCCAAGCTCAAAATCTAAACTTTCATTCAATTTAAAAGTTGATTTTGTGCATGCTAGGCATTTCCAGGCTGGAAGAATATCTTGAGTATATTGAGAACAGAGACCATGCCTTGCTCTGTTCTACATGCTGGGAATTTTATCATTTATGTATCTTTATCTATTTATTGATCAAATAACTCTCAGGCACTTATGATGTGCCTAACACTGCTCTAAATTCTTAATAAATATAATTGATTTCTCATAAAGCTTTGTAAAACACAAATTATTATGTATCTTATTATGTATCTTACGTAGTTGGAGTTTCTCCATTTTACAGAGGAGGAAACGCAGGCACAGGTTACTCCGAGGTTAAGCAACGTGTGCTGACTCATATAGCCAGCAAAAAGAGGAGCCAATCTGAACCCAGGCAGCCTGGCTCCAAGAATCTGTGTCCTTAGCCACTTCCATAATATATGCTCCATCAGTATTTACTGAATGAAAGATGAATGAATGATTCACCACATGGTTTATAAATCCATTAAACAAGTTTTTTTGAGTTCCTGTTTTGTACCAGAAACTGTATCTTACCATCTCTGCAGCATAATCATATCTCAGGTGATGAAAAATATATATTAATAATCATGGTAGCTGGAGAGCAGGATTTGGCTGAGCTATATCCATGGGATAATTATTCTCAATGCAGAGTCCATGTAAATTGAATCTTCAGGAACTTTATCTTTTATTTCATTAACTTGAGAATAAATTATTGATTTTCTGGATTTGTTTTTTTAAAGCACCTATAGTGAACCTTTGGCCATAAATTTTCAAAATCAATACTGACTATTAATAACAAGATGAATTACCTTTTTAGGGAATTCTAAATAGATGAATGGGAGATATTTTAGAGACTAGAAATTTAAGAGATCCCATTTACATGAAGAGCCATATTTTTAAAAAATAACCTTTTTCCAGGAAAGAAAAATCTAAAGATGTATATTTATTTGTTGATTTGATTGACAACCCCCAAATATTCTGAATGTTGAAGAATGGAGGCAAAACAAAACAGAATAATATTGACATATCAGAAATAAATGAGAAGGTTCAGAAAGGCCCATTATCATGAGTAGGAAAATAAAACTTCACTACTGAAAAGAAAACCTGATACACGGGCATTAACTTGAACTTCCAGTTGGTTATTTTATACATAGATGATAAAGTTACCTTTAAAAAGATAAACATAAAATCCGCTATCCAGTTTGCTGAGAAAAGTCTGAAGATCTTACCTCCTACTTAATTCATAGAGCTTTTCACTTTTCAGACCCATTTTTACCAGCCCTGCTTCTGTTAACAATGACAATTAGATTGTAAATATATTGAGAAGAGCAAACTTAACAAAATATTATAGATAGCCTGGAAGGCAATATTGTCAGATACACTGTAAATAAAATTACTCTTGGATATCCTCCCAAATCAGCAACCTGAAACTGTAATACACTAAACTCATTTTATTGTTATCACAACTTTACAATTTTTACTGTCATCTTCTATCAGGAATTTTTTTAAACCATTGCCTCATTAAAACTGTTCAGTTAAAGGAGAGGAAGAATGCATGTCTTTTATTTTCCTTGTAATATTTTGGGCTACCTATTTATCTGGAGAACTTTGAAACAGATTCTTTCATTACAATGAATATGAGGTAGCGATTTGCTACTTGGTCAATAACAAGAATTATTTATAACAACACTGAATAATGTATAAGTTTTGACTGTGACAACAGTAAGATGTCCTTGGATGCAATAATGAAGGAGTATTTTTATAGAAGAACACCTTAGAAGCCCGCGAAAGAAATCCAGCTAATGGAGTTATGAAGCAGTGTCAAATATAAATGAGTTAGTTACATGAACAGGAGGAAGCTCTAAGTCTCCGGTACCCAACCCCTGGTCATCTGCGGCCTGTTAGCGACCAGCAGCAGAGCTCTACCTCAGCACCACTTCCAGCCCATTGAAAAATTGTCTTCCATGAAACTTAGGAAACAGGTGTGGGGTGGGAGAAAGGCGGTGCACAGCGGGAGGTGAGCCGTATCTGTATTTACAGCGATTCCCCATTGCTGGCATCACCACCTGAGCTCCGTCCCCCGCCCCCCACCAAACCGGTCCCTGGTGCCAAAAGGGTTGGGGACTGCGGCTCTAAGTGGCTCCAAGGTTAAGGAAGCTGTGCAATGTGGGTGGTTTTATTTTTCCCGTCTTTATTCTAGTGTTGAAATGTTGACTGATATATACCCTTTAAATTCAATCAAATGAATTTGAGATTGTTTTCCCTCCTTATATTTAAGGTAATGTAAGGGTTTTGATAACAACAAATAGTTCTGTAAAACCCTAACATAGTATTTCCAGTCTTGTTGCTTAGATTTTTTTTTACTTAATTTTTTTCATAATAATTTCCTCTCCTTGGGAAGTAGTTATTTTACCCAGTCTATTGGAAAAATATGTAGTTGCGATTCGTGTAATTCAGAATTGGAAGATAATTAATATTTTAATATTCATGATCAATATTTTAATATTTAAAAATAATTTTAGTGTGCTTTAATTCTTTAACATTAATAATTAATGATACTTTTAATAAAAGGCTTCAAAACAAATGGTAGACTTCCAGATTATATCCAGAACTAGCAGAATGAATATAGCTTTGTCAGATATCTGCTATTTCTCATTTATATATTCTGAGGGCTATGTAGGTATTATTGGTTCTTCAGTGTTTCTGTCTGTAGAATTCTGGGTTCAAAATAAGAATAAATTCTTGGATTTCCAATCTCTTTTTCTGTTTACAATTAGAGTTTATTCCTGATTTCTACTCTTTCTTCCTCCAAATTCTTTGAGCACAACTTAGAAGCACTTTCTACTTCTTTTTTCTTTATCAATGCCTCATATAGATTTTTTTCTGAAAAAGACTATACTACAACAAAACTTCATAGCTGTTCTAATTCTATAAAAAAGAAATGGAAAAAAATTGAGCTTGTATCAAAGCATGATACAAGTCAGATTTGACAAATGAAAAGTTAATACTATTTTAGATGTTTAATACATTTGCTTAATGATGATTTCTTTTACCTCTAGAATGCTGATGGAGGGCTTGATACAATATTATTAAAAGTCAATTTTTAAAAAATTAAATTGTGGATGCCCTGTGCCAGGCCTTATATACACTTCGAATTAGAAGGCTTGGTTACAAAGTGAATCATCTCAGACATGCAACTTCACTACATGCTTTCATTTCACACCCAGGGAGCAGGCAGGAAAATCCCAAATGAAGGAGATATACAAACAGGTTTCAGTATGCACACACTGCTACCCTGGGGCTGGGTACATTGCATATTTGTGTACACAGTATATGAATGTGTGCAGGGATTACAGCTGATACACAGTGTAATTTAGTACACTGCTACCGAAGAAAACTGTACAGGAGCAAACTAAAGGTGAAAAACACCTTTTAGAGTGAGCTTTTATGTGAAATGCCACAATGTTTTCTAATTATTGCAATGTGAAAATCATTAGAATAAATAGAAGCAAATTTATTTTCCTCCCTGATTCCTAATATATAGGCTACAGATAATAGCCTTTTTTTGTTGTCACGGTTTAGTAACTTTAAGCCAGTTTTTAGCAGTCCACCCTTTCCATTGTATGCTGCTATAAATTGCAACACAATTCTGCACATCAGTGTATAATTTCCCCCAAGGTTTTATAAAATTCATTAATATAAAACATTAATGCACAAGGTCCGTAGGTCTTTTTTTTAGGTGTTTAAATCCATTGACTTGTAACTGGATTTTAAAATGACATTTTTCCTTGCTGCCTTCAATTCAGTCCAAATCTAAAAAAAAAAATAAAATAAAATAAAAAGATGCCAGATGTCATGAGGCCAATAAGCAGGTGGGCCGAAGCTTCTGTACCAATTCAAACTGGCACCGCATCAAACCTGGTGGGTATAACCTTTAATTCACTGCTTCCCTGGCACCAGATCTAGTGCCATCTGCTCAGCCTTGCTAAGCTGTGCTTGTTTCTGTGCAGGGACGATGCCAACAATGCAAACTGTCTCCTACATGTGCAGGGAATCATCAGTGCAACTAGTTTTGCGAGACCCATATGGTGGCATCTGCGAATGCACACTGTCAGCATCACTGCCTGTACTACCCTTCGAGTTTTAAGAATGGGAGGAGAGAATGCCAGTTTGTGATTCACTGTAGAGAGCCAGGAGGAAAACTTTTTCCTTCCTTCTGAGGGCTTTTATTAAGGTGTTTGGAAGTGAGCACCCAAGCCATTGGAACAGACTTGACTTTAGCTCAGAGGCCAAGAACTCTGAGAAGCCTCTGTGAACGTCACACCCAGAAAGACTCCTCTCATGTGTTTACTAGATCAACAGAAATCAAAGTCTTTAGTTCATGGCACCAACACTCCAGAATGCTATTTTTAAAGAATTCTTTCTTATTTCCATTAAGGCTTTGAATAGTTAGATTCAAATATATATGGGGGGTGCGGGGTATCTTGTCCTTTCAAGCAATAAATGAGTAAGGAAGAACAGATTTATTTTATCACTGCCTACATTCAGCATGACTTAGAGATGCTGAGCATTTTTGAACTATGGTCCTTTATGAAGAATGACCCTTCACCTACTTATTCATTTCATGTTATTTGCTGAGCACTGATGAGGTGAACTGAAGGAAACACGCACACCCATGCACATACGTGCACACACCCATGCACGCACACCCCGACCCTGCCCTGTGGAATGCTCGGAGAGGCATTGAGCCACATGCATATAGCCAGTTGCTTCAGAGCCCACAGCTCTCAAGTGAAATGGTGAAGTTTCTAGATTCATGCCTACTGATAATTCCTCACTCTGTCATATCCCAGGACAAATGTTCTGAGCCAGATTTCCAGTGGACTTAGAGAGAAAACTCTAATCAGCTCACTGCTGCTAAACAGACAAATAAATACGATGTGTATTTATTTAGTTTGCTGGTTTATTATCCATTTCTCATACTGACTACAATTTCCATGAAAGAAAGGATTTTTGCTAAATCTAGCTTCTAGCAAAGTATCCAGCATACAGTGGTTACTCGATAATTATGTAATAGGTAAAGAATTTATAAACACGGAGAAAATACTGCTTTTAGGTAGTTCTAAGAAAAAATAAATCTATTCCAGGATATATGAGATATACCAAATATTAATTAATGCAACTGAATTATTATTACTATTAATAGGTAATAATACATAAACAATAGTATTTGCTGAATACCAACTCTATACTAAACACTTTGCTAAGCATTTCACATTCTTTATCTTATTTTACAATTTGGGCAATGCTGTTAATTGTTAATATGATCTCTATTGTATAGATGGGAGAACCAAGTCTGGGAAGTTTAGCTAGTAAGCATTAGAAGCAAGAGTCAAATTCAGCTCTATCTGACTCCAGAGCCTAAGTTTTTAATCACAACATTAAATGTCCTATCCTCTATCAAAATATTTGGTAAATTCAGCCTAAATCAAATAAAAAGAGGTGTCAGACAAATAGGTTTCTGTTTCTGCCATATGTTAGGTTTTATTTCAAAAGTTTTCTATTTGTTAAACTATTATTAGTATAATATTATTATTAAGTTAAGGATTTGGGGCAGGTATATGTTTAGCTTTACTTTTACTTATTTCAAAGACATTCGTATCCCATCATATATAAAACATATGTGTCTCACTAAGGACCCTGAAATCCTCAAGTATAAAAAATATAATTCTCACTCTGTTAACAACAATTTCTGACAGTTACATTTCTGCATATACGGGAACTCCTGTCTGGTGTATTAGTGATCTCAATACCATCTGGCAAAATAAAAATCTTGAAATATAAGGCAGAATCACTTAGGGAAAAGATCATGATAATTTTAGTGTAATATTTATCACACACACATTTGAGAATGTTAATTCACCTGATAAACATTAACAATTAAAACTTAGGAGAGAATACATTCCTAAATACAAAATTACTTAAAAATTATTAGTTATAATTGATATTATCTATCACTGTATATAGTGAGATAGATTAAGCAATACAGTCAGAGCCTAACAGCATTGCTTCACCAAAGGAAATGCATCCCACATAATGATAGTTATGTTAAATTCACACCTATGTAGATTCTACCTTTAGCTTCAAAAGGATCTTTTTTTCAAATATTTTTATGATTTTTCCCTTTGATTAGTTCATATTCATTCTCTTTATCATCCCTCATCCCCACCTTCCTCAGAAGATAGGAAGGAAAAAAGGAAGGAAGGAAGGAGGGAAGGAGGGAAGAAAAGAGAGGGAAGAAAAAAAGAGAGAGACAGAGGGAGAGAGAGAGAGAAAGGGAAGGAACTTCATATGTTAACACCTGCTATAGAGAAAATTTCCCGCAGAAATTCAGCCAAGAGTCCAGTCTCAAATGTGCATTTCTTCTCAGTAATTAGCATTACTAATGCTGGAGAGATATTTGAACAAGATGAAAAGGGTCAGAGGATAGTGAGATTTTAGAGAGGGAAATAGATTTCAAAAATACAAATTTAAATAGCAGAGCACATACATCGAGAGCACAAAGGAGGTCACAGTGTATAGAGGCAAAGGCACAAACTCTAAATGGATGCTAGTGACCATGTGTCCTTTAAGAATATGCCTAATCTCAGGCTGCAGTAATTTTTCTAGTTCACTGAATTGCTTTAAGAATCAAATACAATAATGGATGTGATACCACGTTGTTCAATGTAGCATGTGACACAAATGTAAGGTGACTTTTTATAAGCATTATTATCATTCCTTATAGCCCGCCATGGCCCAAACACTTTTGTAAACAGAAAAGGGACAGACAAGACTCTCATCATCAGGAAAGTCTAACTGCAAATGACAGATGTCTAGAAAATGACCACTTTGCACATTTAAGTTCCACCTCATCTCACACCGGAGCTGCCAGGTCAACTGACTTGAGCTTCATAAACCTAAATCAGCACATTTTGGTTCTCAGTGACCACAGTCCTCATTTGCATTCAGGTAGATCTTGCAACTTGGAAGCTGTTCAGAGTTTAAACCTCAATGGAAAATCTCCTTGACTGATATTCATCGGAGGAGATTAAATATCACCCCAGGCACCTGCCTAAAACGGCAGGACAGAAGGCTTAAGCAAGTTTAGAAGCACTGTCCTGTCTTCTCATTCCAGCCCAAACTCCTGCAACAAAGATCATCCAGGCCCTACACACAACAGGGTGGGGGTGGGGGTGGGGCAAAGAGATTCTGCTCTGCTCTGTCCTCCAGCCTCAGTGGCACTATCTTTGCCTTCTTTGACATTCTGTTGCCTGCTCTTCAGATTCTTCATAAAACTAGGCATGTAATGGCACTACCTCTGCCCAGGTCCAGCAGCAACACAGAATGAAAGCATATGCTCATTAATAAATACATTATAACATGAGCATAGGTGAAAACTTATTTATCATTCCCACCATCTAAGCACTTTATCATATTTAATCTTCGTAACAACTCCATGTGATAAATGAGAAAACTAAGGCTTGGAGAGGTGAATAGCCTTCTTAGGATGCACAAATGTAAGTGGCAGAGATGGAATCCAAAACCAGATATATCTGATATCCATACTTGAGCTCTTGGACCCAATGCTAGTGAGTGCCACGCCTACTGGGGAAGGGGAGATATGCCCAGAAGACAAGAAGCCGGAGAATTACCATGGTGCATCATGCAAGACTTTTTTCACATGAAGGGATTTTTGTTAAAAGAAAATTTATATTTCAACAAACAGGATGTATTATGGAGTAGAAAGCCTTGAGAATATGATTTTTTTTAAATTAAAAAAGGGAAAGAATTCAAGTAACTGCATGTAGACTATGGCCACCAGGTCATGGGCAGAGCTCCTGCTCTTCACTCTGTCATTTGAGGCAGCCAAGAGAGAGAAAAACAAACCATTAATGCCAACAGGGACCCCTGAACTACCCTAATAAATTCCTCTGTAAACTAGTGTCTCTCAAATCTGCCCACGTATTAGTATCATCAGGGATCGTTTTTGTTTGTTTGTTTTATTTTGTTTTAAATACTCATGTGTACACTTCACCTACGAAGATTTTGATTCAATTGGTTGGAGCGATCCCAGGCATCCAGTATTTTTTAAAAAATTCCTCAGCTAGAGATGAGAATGACTCCACAACAAAAAACATGCATGATACTATCATTTAGATGAACATGATTAAAATGTTCATTCATTCAACACATACCCATTTTGTGCCAACCTGAGCAGGGCACTGCACTAGGGACAATGGCACAGATGCACCTCAACTTTTGATGGGGTTATGTCCAGATAAAACTGTCATAAGTTGAAGATGTAAGTCATTTAATACATTTAGCCTACTGAACACCATAACTTAATCTACCTTAAATGTCCTCTGATCATTTACATTAGCCTATAGGTGGGCAAAATCGTCTGGCAACACAGTGTACTACAGAGCTGTAGTCTCCAGCCCCAGGCCACGGACGGGTACTGGTCCACAGCCTGTTAGGGACCGGACCCAGAGCAGTGACTAGCGAGTGAAGCTTCATCTGTATCTACAGCCGCTCCCCATCACGCCCATCACTGCCTGGGCTCTGCCTCCTGCTCCCCCTCAGTCTCCCAGCCCCCACCCTGTCCATGGAAAAATTGTCTGCCATGAAATTGGTCTCTGGTGCCAAAAAGGCTGGGGACCACTGCCAAAGAGCATCAGTTGTTTGCCCTCATCATCATGTGACTGACTGGGAGCTGCTGCTCACTGCTAGTGCCCAGCGTCACAAGAGAGTATGTTACCACATTTCACTAGTCTCGGAAAAGATCAAAAATTCAAAATTGGAAGTACAGTTTCTTCGTATCATCATAAAGCTGAAAAATTGTAAATCAAATCATAAGTGGGGGACTGTATGTACTTGTGAACAATTCTGTGATTCATGTCTAAGATGTTTCCTGTAGGCCTGAAAGACTCTGAATTGAATGGTGTCATTACTTTTCATTTCCTCATTTTTACCCTCAGACAGATTGCATTCAATAGCAGTTTGAATAAACTTTTTATAGCCCTTATCTCTAGCTGGTGGCAAATAAAATGGCAGAGGGAAGAAAAACGGAATTTTATTGATGTCTCCAAGAGACAAAGTTATCACAGGACTAGTGCCAGGTGAAGGCAAAGTACAGGCAGAGGGAACGGGGAAAGGAAAAGGAATAAGAATATGACAGAAGAAATCCGAGTTGCCTGCTGAGAATGTACCCCCACTGAATTCCACATTTCTCCAGGTCAGGCATTGAATGACAGAATGATGATTTTAAGCATATAAGACATTTGTGCCAAGTCAATCATTGCGACAGTAACACTGAGAGCAGGAACAAAACACAGAGAGAGAGAAAGAGACAGAGAGTAAAGACACCAACGAAGGGTTACAGAAGTTGTCATTTTAGGAAGTTGGGGTTTGAGGTAATTCTGAGAGAAGACTATATATGAATGGCTACTGAGATTAAGCAGTTTCTAGTGCAGTTTCCAGAATTTATAAGCAACGTTTTGCAGCATTTTGAATCACGGATTCAGGACCCACCTATTTTTCAAGGTATCTGTTTGCAATTGAGGATATGAGGCTGCTTGGTGAAAGCGGGTAACATACTTAGGCATTTAAATTCATTCTTGTGTTTCCTTGTAGGTGATAGTAACTGCTATATTATTTTGAGCTCCTCTGTGTGGAACAATGTTCTAAATGCATTTCATGGGTTAAAGCATTTCGTCATTGCAATAGTTCTGTTACAGAGTGACTATGTGGAGTAGCCAGGACATGCACTACTATCATCTCCCTTCCATAGACAAACTAACCTATTGCAACATTCACTCTGAAGCCGCACTGTCCCTGGGCCGCTCAGTGTTTAATGACAGAGCACAGTTGAGAGTACTGCAGCAGAGACATTGTGTCCAACATGGGACTCCTCTGATGGCAATATTTGCCTGGGGACCTCCCATCAGGCTGGCCAAGAGTTTTTCAGAGCTACGCTGTAGTATGAGGCTCCTTCTACACAGTTCTTTCTTCCCACTGTCCTTTCACGGGTGTTAGACTTGCATTGTAATCTGAAAGTTCTCCGTGCCCGTTCTTGCTCCCTATGCCTTTTATGCTACATAGATGTTTTCCCAATGTCTTGCACATCTAAATCTGTTTTGCATCTGCCTCACAGAGTACTGGAACTGATATGCTTTGGTTAACCATGTTCAACATAGAGGTTCATTAAACATAGCTAAGATCACATGACTGGGAAGTAACCGAGCCAGTATTTTAATCCAGGCTGAATGACTTCAGAGTTATTTCTCTTAACAAATTATGTTGTTTCAACTTTCCATACTGAAAACCTCTGGGAGAAAGGGAACTGAGATCCAGGCCCCAGCTGCTCTCTGTTGATATGGAGCTATGATGGATTTGTGAGGCATAGCATCAAGAAAGACAAGCGGACTCACTAGTCTGAGAAACAAGTGCAGTTTATCAAAGATAACACTGTGATATTAAGGGAGTGGTGTTATCTCTGATGAACTGCACTTGTTTTTCAGACCCAGGGAATCAAAAGGGATAGATTTGGCAAAAGAGATGGAGATTTAAGGTGCTGAAGGAAATGTGCCTTGATGTCTCATGGGCTGGTAAAACTGTAACTTGTTGATCACATGCTATTCAATGCAACGAATGGCACAGCTAGTGGTATCTTTCTTGGTTCTCCGCCAAATCACTTTCAGGCCCAGAGCAACTTATGAAGACCAGTAATGTGGAGAAAATGCACAGGCTCTGGCAGGAGGCAAACCTGAGCTCGAATTTCCACTCCTTATTATCTGAGTGACATTATAATATTTAATCTCATGGAGTCTCAGTTTTTCCATCTAGACTCTAGAGATAATATAATTATATTTTTAAGAAATTTAAAACATTGCATGAGATAATGTAAATAAATTTCTGTGATGCATGGTAGTAACTCTACAAATGCTGATTAAATTTTTGAAAACATGCTTTAAATTTATACAGTGTGGTTCAGTTTCTCCATGAACCAAGATGGTTATCAAGGTCTGGGAAAGACTTAGCCAGCCTAAGTGAGAACTTACCCCTAATTATCATTATCTGAACTGTTATGGATTAGTTGGTATCTGTTTTGCTTTCCGTTTCAGTATTTCTGGCAGATGCTGTGACTCCTTATATTGTTCAAGCAAGAAAATCATTTGCATCTCAACCTTCTGAATGAGCTCACAATTATGGACAGTAGAGATTGAAATCCTTCCTTTCTTTTTTTTTCTTTCTTTTTTTTTTTTTATTTCAGCATAATATGAGGGTACAGATGTTTAGGTTACGTGTGTTGCCCTTGCCCCCCCTCCCCCCCTCAGTCCAGGTTTCAAATATGTCCATCCCATTGCGTGGTGCACATTGCACTCTTTG